>CAEFZX010012388.1:0-30062 GCA_903066825.1 Alfaro cultratus | reverse complement strand
ATTGTTTTGGGGCTGTAAAACAAAAACTGTATGACTAAATTATTTTTATTTTATATATATATTTATATATATTTTTATTATTATTTTTATTTAATTTTTTTTTTTTTTTTGCATTATGTGTGTGGTCTGTCATGTTCTGAAAATAGATAATTTTAAATTCTTGCCCAGTGAACCAGGCTTCAGCGGTGACAGAGATGGAAATAACCTAGTAACTGTGGAGTCAGCAAGTGTGGCTTCATATAAAGGAGGTGATTTCACAATAAAAGTCCAGAAATGCAGCTTAAAAATTCCGTTTACTTGTATTAAATAATTTTCATGCTCTAAAAACCAACACAAACAACAACAGTAAAGAACCTCAGAAGCATCACTGGCAGTTTTCTTGGCTTTGATGTGTTTTCTATTCTGTTCAAATTGTAGATTTTCATGCCACCAGCAGGTACATGCATGGCAAAAGGTTATGAATCATCCTATTACAGCACATTAAAGTGTTATGTAATGGTGTCTTCATGCTTAAGAGCCTACATCGGATATATTTCACTGAACAAGATAGCCGTGCAGGATTTTATTTGAATGCAGTGTTGTCAAACAGAGTGGGATTAAAACGTGAAGCGGTGAGCTGCTTCCAGTCTATGTGGTGATTTACTCCACTTGAAAGAGGGTAAATACTTAAGGGTCTACAAGCTGTATAGACAAATAACAGTAAGGGTTTTCCATCTTTATTTCAAAAACATTTTTAGATCAGATGTTTCAGTTGTGTGAAGGTGAATGAAAAGATATTTTCACATCTGTCTCTCTGCTGATTATAAGTCAGGTTAGCAGTAGAGCTCACACTTCAGCAGTTTAACAAAAGGTGCATTTATCGCTGTCCAGATAAATATGTGAGGATGAAATTTTTATTCTGGAAACAGTTTTTTTTTTTTTTTTTTCTTCTTTTTTATTGTTTAGGAACCCATAAACGTTGCCTCTATGTGGATGTGGGGCACAAACAATGAAAAACTTTTCAGTTTTAGAGAAAAGAAAGGTCCCGTGTGGACGGAGCCTCATACTTGGAGCTCAGATAAACCTAAAGTCTGTAAAAGACTCTTTGCCAAATGCTTGAGGCCAGTTGTTGTTGCCACCATGGGTGTCAAAACCAGTTATTAAACTTAAGGGACAGCTAATTATTTAACTGTTCCTTAAGTTAAATAATTCAAAGTTAGCTATTCAAAGTTAGTTTGAATAGCTGTTAGTTTTGTCTGTTTTTACACCTAGTAATCCAGTAAACTTGGCTACACTGCGAACCAAAGTTGCAGCATATGTTAAATTTTCATCTGGTGTGTTTCTGTTTCACACTGGGTCAAATCAACCAAATTCTTTTGAAAAACCTGTTCCCTCACTCACTTGTGGTGGCGCTGCACCAAGGACCACTAGAGGAAACGGCACAAGAACCTGTGAAGAAGACATGAGCGTCTTAAAATCTAAATTAAAATGGAGCGGTATCAGATTTTAGCAGTTGTAGGATTTCTCTTGTCATTGGTGAACTCATGAGTCATTTCTCCCACTAGCGTTAGACTCATGGGTTTGTTTTAATTGCATTCACCCTGTTCTGTAGTCCGCTTTCTGCTTTTGGAGCGGTCTCTGGTCTGCTTGGTATCCACATATGCATTTGAACTGCACCAGTTTTCACTTCCACAAAACCGAGAACTAAGTAATTAGGAGGATCGGGGTTCACTTTCCGTCCACATCAGACACCTCCCCAAACGAACTAGACTTTATAGGTAACAAGCAGTTTGATCAAAGTGGATTAAACAGAGCTGGTGTGAAGCCACCTTTAATCGGCAGTTGGAAACAATTTGTCTTATTTCCACAAGTTATCTTTGAGCTGAACTATCTGAGTAGAATGCATGAACAAACGCCCAATATTTAGTGCAGTACTAAGTTAAAACCGATTAGTATCAAAACAAACTTTTGAACACTGAGAACATTTCATAAAGACTATATTTGGTTAAGCAAGAAGAAACTCTTTTTTTTTACTCTTATTTGTAATTTTATATAGAAAACAATTAAACAAAAGTCTAATCAGTCATGTAGATAGATTTAGGGGGAATAAGTAAAAAAAAAAACCCTCAAGGGAATAAGGGATACTTTAGAAAAAAAACATATTGAGGCTCACGCTAAAAAATAACCCATGGTTAAAATAAAAAGCGTGAGATTCCCGCTGTGATTTAGCACATATACTCCCACATGGTGTTTTTAGTAGAGTTAAGGACAGTAAAGTCACTCCTCTACCATAATCCTGCGCAAGAGAACTAAGACTTTAATGTATACAGCAGTGCGGATGCAGATAGCGACATCAAAGGGCCCCCTTCATGAAAAGTGCTTCATGTGAGAGGGATTCAGCGATCATAATTGTAATTCAGAGAATCCGTCTGGCCAGGAACAGCTTCATCTCCCTTAAAAAACAGTGTTCTTTAATGCAAGAAAGAAAAGAGCATCAATGGCACTGGCGTTCCAGTGGGCGGATGAGGGAACAATAAACTTGGTAGTAATTGTATGGCTTCTGACTTTCATTTGTCCTCCAGCTCAAGCGGATTTACAAATTAATCTGTCAGCGCTTCCTGTCTGATTGGGGGAAAGGTGCTGAAAACACAAGCCTCCTTCTGTGCTCCACACATAATGTGGGATAGAAAAGGGAAATAATCTTTTAAGAAAGCTGGCTGTTTATTACATTAGGTATCATTAGATTTTATCCCAACTTGACTACTTCATCCTCCGACTAGACCTTGCTAAAACTGAACTGCTTGTCTTCCTATGCAAACTATCAGCATCCAGAATAAACCCTATGTTTTGCTGAATCAAAGTGAGTTGTGATCAAGGACCAGATGATGTGAACGTATTATGCAAAATTCACATTTGAATGCTTTTCTTTGGGTCTCTACTGCTTCTGAAAACAGCACAAGTGCATAAAAAACAAAATGGAAAAAAAATAAGTAACTTCATGTTTTTTTGTTATCTGGAAAATGAACCATTTTCAAAACTTTCCGAATGTAACACAACAAATCACCACGCACTGCCCCTCACCTAGCAACCCCAGTCAAGACCAGTTGGTTACCTAGGAAGCCAAGCTGAGCTAAAGAACGTTTGGTCAGCTGGTTTTACTGCTGTATGCGCTGTACAATGGCTGCTGGAAAAGATAAATGTTTGTCAGTGACTTGCCATTGAGAAATCACTTGCTGCATTTGTTGTGGTTGTGCAGGAGGCTCAACTTCTGCTTGTCAAAGAGTTGCGTTTAGATAATTGCTCCTCTGTTTGCTCAGCCATTTTCATGTGCAAATGTAAGCTTTGAGTTGGGGTCGTGTCCAGCAGCAGCTTGTTTGAATTTAAAGGGACAAGACCTCAAAACAGCTCATTCTGAACGGATGTGAACACAGGCAGGACTGACGAAACTGAAATCTCGATTGTGTGAAAAAATGGGAAGAACATGTTTTGTATGGATACTACTATTTTTGCTAGTATATCTTGTCAACAGATTTTCTTCGTATTTTCTAGATGTTGAACACACAATAATGTCATGTATTCTCCATTGTTGTTGTGTTTCAGGGAGCTACAGTAGAAGATTAAACTGTGAGAAGTTAGACCTGAGCTCAGGCTAAATGAATTTAAAACATGGAACTCAGTCATGTCGTCTGCAGAGTATTTTAAAATCTAAACCTTTTTCGTCAGTTTCCTGCTTTTTCAAATGATGGAATGAGTAATTTTTCTTCCCTGCTGTAAAATGTTGAGCTGTGACAAAATATCTTATCAAAAGCTGATATTTAATAACCATATGGGGCATATATTTCTGTGAATGTGGTGTCGATGCCCTGGGGGCTGAACAGAGCCTTTCCTTTCCCCAATTATGTTGTCACTTTTTTACCCAGCTTTCACTTTTCAACATCTTCATGTTCTTGCAGTTTTTCTCCAGCTCTCTTTTCTGCTCCTGTTCCCTCACCAACAGTCCACTGATTTTCCCCACATCTCTCCTTCCTGTCTCACTGTCTTCTGGTTCAAAGTATCGACTTGTTTTCTGACTGAATGCTTCGGTTCATTTAAAATTTTCTCTTGCCCTAAATTTGTGTGAAAGCTGTTTGGTTTCAGGATTTTTTGTGCTTTTAATGTACCTAAATGATAAAAGGTTAACATGCAGGGAAGATCAGCCCCTCCCAACACCTGCCATGTTTGCCGTCGTTTTGAGGTGGTTGTGCTGATATGTGTTTTGGTTTTCCAAATGCAGAAAACTTTGCTCTTGTCTGTCCACAGAAAATAATTATTGAAGGTTTGCCATCTATTCAGATGCATGTTTACAAACTTTTTGAATTAAAGATGCTACATGGGGCTTGTAAAACATCAATTTCACTCATTTCTATCTGATCTTGGGGAGAATTTGCAGAGACCTCCACTCCTGGAAACATTTGCAACCATCTTCAATGTTTTCCACTTGCCAAGATTCCTTCTTTCTGTGGATTAGTAGTTTGGAAATGTCCTCCTCTGCTTATTCATAAACTTGGGTTGGCTAATTAGTAGTATGAAAGGATATCAGCAAAACATCTGACTTTACCAGCAAGATCTGATGTGAGAATGTAGCTTAAAGGGCAAAAGTTTCTTAGCGTCATCCCTTCACTTGACTTCCACCTTAAATTGTGGCAGAGTCTTCTTTCTAGCTCACTAAAATTTAGTGTGGAGGTTTGTGTTTAAATCATCAGTTTTAAGCAGGTGAGAAACGATTATCAGCGTAAAAGATGTTCAATACCATCTTTACTCAGACTAAAGAATAACTGTCCTGTTCAGGCTGTGTTAGCAGATTTATTTCTAGGCTTAAAAGTCATAATAGTACCTGCAGGCACCATTCGGTTTAATATTCAGTGTAGATGAGACTAAACCAGGAATATATGATAATGGGTGCAATGTAAATAAATTACTCCGGTTCTATTCAGTGGCGGCCACAGGGCTCCTAGCGAGGACAGGAACCATTACTGTGACGGATGTGAACCGGAGCGACGGGCTCATCGTGGCCCGCTGCGCTCTGAGACCTAAACAGGCAAGTCGGGAAATAAAAGCCGGGCTCAGAAAACCTCCTGGGAAAAACAAAATACCACAGACGCGGGAAAAAGAGGTGAGAGTTTCCGCCTCCCTCCAGACCACATTTTTACGATCCCATTATATCATCTCTGCAGTGGGAAAGCTGTGATGATGGGAGGAAGGGCTATTCTCTGCAGATTTAGTGGTCAGGACGGTGAGGAGATGTATATTCACTTTATGGTCATTAGCCGGTGAGGAAAGTGCACCTTCGCTGCAGCTGCTTTGGCGCTGCTCCCAATTGGTTGGAAAGAGATAGCATTCCCCTCGAAGGATCATTTGAATCCCTGTAAATACTGCTATCAGCTGGGCCTGGAAAGACACATTCATAATCACAGCTGCCGTCCGACCTACTTGAATTTATACTGGATTTAAAAAATATATATTTTTTTAAATCATAATACAATAATTTCTAAATATTTTTAGAAATAAAAGGTGTATAATTCAGATTTTTAGTATCTTTTTTCCCTTATTTTACAATTTTAGTTTATATTTAATACTGTTAATGCAAAAACAATGAAGGACACTTTACTGCTGCAAAGTCCTACATAAACTTTCACTTAATCAAATTTATTCAGTAAATTTAAACAAAATCAGCATTAAAGAGGATCCACATTTTGCACATTTTCCATTTGGGTTTGTACTACTTGCATAAAACACCCAGCTGTTTTTGGTCAATAAGTTAATGTTTTTTGGTATGTGCAAAATGATCTGCTTTAAAAATCTTCTGACAGTAATGTCACAAATCAGTAGGGGCTGCTCCTCACCTAGCAACCTCAACGAAGTCCGCCTGTTGCCTAACAACCCAAACTGAGCTCTAGTACTTTTGGTCAGCTGGCTTTACTGCTACATGCACTCTAAACTGGTTGTTGGAAAAGACCAGGGTTGTTGATTTACCGTCCTGAAACCACATTCTTATTGGTTGTGCAGGAAATTCTACTTTTTTTGCTTTTCTAAGATGTACGGTTGTATAATTGCACATCGGTTTGCAACCATTTTCACATCTGAGTGTAAACATTAAGTTGGAGGCGTAGCCAGCGGTTGCTTATTTGGATTTAAAGTGACAAGAGACACTAAAAAAGCTAATCCTGAAAGGAGCTGAAAATACCACAGAAGCACTGCTGCCAGTTACATAGACATGCCCAAATGCTACCTCTCAACTCACAGCTTCAGCAGACTAGTACAGTGCACATAGAAACATTCAACATTTATTTTTGGCGCATTTGGAATCCCATAGTTTTAGCATAATTTCCACTGTGACCTTTTTTTTTTTTTTTGGCTGTTTATCTTTCTGAGGCTAGATCATCACAGAAAAAGTTTGTCAAACACAAAATGCACTTTCTTCATGACCTATAATAAATTGAATAAAATGTACTTGTACAAAGCTATAATGGAAAAATAAGAACCATCCCATTAGCAAATGGGGATTGTTTTCAAGAATAAATTAAAAGTGAAAGCATTTACCACTGATGATTTTTCTTTAATTTCTCAAAATTTAAATCACGTTGTCATTGAAAGAAGTTAAATTGACAGATCTTTACAATTTTATGCCGCTCTTCTGATTTTATATTGTATTTATTTAAATTTCTTTAATTTAATCTGCTTCTCTTCTGACTAAATTCATCAAATTTCATACAATAGTTTTAGTTACTTTCATTGCCTAGATGTTATGGATAATTTAACATAATAATGGAACTTTTGTTTCCAATTTTTCCAATTAGATTGAACTCTCCAGTCTTTCTTCCACAGTTGTAATTGAAGCCAAAAGTATTTTGGCAATAATTTAAACTAGTACACTGTGATTTCGGCTTCTTGTCGTCTTCTCTCTCTGCAGCTGTGAAACATTGCTGCAGCTTAATTACTGTGTTCATTTCATCAGGGCATTATTCCTCTGAACAAAGCTGAAGAATGGCAGATGGTTCGAGCTAAAACACGCAAATATGCACAAACAGACAAATCACACGGCCAACAATTGCTGCCTCATAGAGGTATGCACATTTGTTTCTAATTAGAACTCTCTTCTCCCCTTTTTTTTTTTTTTTTAAACACAGTCCAGCTCACCTTTTGTCACGTAACCCCTCGGTCAGAGATGCACAGAGGGCAAAGAGCTGTCAGGTAGCTAAGGTTGAGATATGTGACACAGAGGAAAAATGAAACATGAAAACTAAAAGTAAGGAAGGGAGGGAAAGGTAGGAAGAAGGCAGCAGAATCACCTTGTGAAACATTCCTCTGTCAAAAGCTCCTCAGATTTATCAACCCAGCTTTCTTCCTGCCTCTCTCCTCAGATAATTGGAAAGAAGCGTGTGTGCACAGAGCCATGCGGGAGACAGAAAACATATTTTGGCAGAGCCTGACAGGTTAGACAATGATAGAAAAAGCAACAAATGCTGTCAGGAGACAATAGCGGCTGAGTCGGTGAGGAGCCGCACTGCGTTATCCACGAGTCTGAAGAGCACAACCCAGAGTTCAGGGGTGAATGTAAACGTGTTTTTTGCCTGATTGTGTCCGGGTGTGTGTGTGTGTGTGTTTACGTGGCGCCCAGGCGGTGTCCTTGCAACAATGAGACCAGCAGATTGACTGCTGTTAAAGGTCACAGCTTAATTATCTGTAGTAACTCAGCCGCCGCCGTCTCCTCTGGTCGTAATGCAGTTAGAGCGCGAGTCCACTTCAAGTGGAGAACAAACCACCGCTGAAGTGACTGCTTTGACATTTAAACAGGGAATCCAGCAATGTTCTTTAAAGAGAGAAAAAGCTTTATTTAGCTGTCCGACAATGGTTTTTAGAAAATAATGAGCCACTTATGAAAGCACTTATTTACAATGATGAGCGTGAATGCCAAAGCCAACTTCTCAAAGACACATTCCAGTCATTAGCATTTCAGATGTAAAAGCAAAAAAACAAGCAGTTGCCCTTCGGTTTGCTGTGAATATTCAGGAGGATTCATCAGAAGAGTCAGGCAGGAAAATAACGCAATTCATTTTAGTAAATCTGAACCAATAATAAAAAAAAAAAACATCTCAGTTTAGACACAAGCATAAAAATATCTGAATTATCTGTGACTGTGCTGTCTGCTTTACCATCACATTAGCCAACGTTGGAGCTCCATATCTCACCCATCACTTACAGTAGAAACATGATGTAAAGTTAGAGCAGGTCACAGAAAGTTGGACTTTAAAGAACCAAATTACCATCTTAACCCCTTTTACGATATTTACACGCTGGCAGTATAGTTTTTATGCCTTTGACTTTTTGTTTTCAGTGGAATGTTCAGCTCAATGCGGTGATGATGTCACACTCAAGGTTTTGACCCTGTCAAAAAATTAGAAACTTGATTTACACAGCTTTGATGTTTATAGTTTTATCGACACATGTATAGATTGCATATCAAAATGCAGGTATTTTTGTCTCCATTTTTTTAGTATGTCTTTCTCTCATGTAGGACTTTTGGTTTTCTGTCAAATCATCTAAGAGCGATAGGCACCTCTCACTGCCTTTATGTTTCAGCTCTGAAGCTTTCTTTCAAATCTAAAACTGTAGAGTCTGCTTAGGTTCATCACACACAAAACTCAACAGACATGAAAAATGTTGCAAGTGTGACCACAAAAAGACTTTGCTCAAGAAAAGTTTTAATATGTCACACTTTTCGCACAGTGACTGTTTGTGTGAAGTTTTGTGTCTTTGGGTACATGAGGCATTAATTGATCCTCCAGATCCATTTTGATTAAAACGAAACAAACGCAGAGCTTGAGGGAAAAAATTGACAAACAGACTGTCAAAAACAAGCTGCTTGGTGAATTAAAATGGAGTTTCAAAATTTATTAATCTTTTAAACTCATCAAAAAATGGCTGACTGGTGCTTTTTCTTGGACAGTCAGTGAAATTATTCTGAATTTCTAATAGGTAGGAACTCTGGGAGTGACTATGTAAATCTTGAAATTTAAACTGATAAAGAGCCAAACACCGCATGTTGTTTTTAATTCCCTGCCGCCTTCCTAAAATAATAATAATGGCCTAAGTCATTCTTTGCCAAAAGTGTTTGTTTTTTTTCTTTTCCCTTTTTCTTTCTTCTTTTAACTAGACTGTCATTTAGCAAAAAAGGTGTTATTTTTTGTTTTTACAAAAAAACCCAAAAATCCCTTTTGGCAAAAACAACTTAAGCCATTATTTTAGGAAGGTGATGATATTTGAGTATTTGAGTTCATCCTTTGTTAGCTGGAATTGAAAAGTTAGAATTTTTTTTTGTTTTTTTGTTTGTTTTTTAAAGTTCTTTAAAGCATGAGAGATAATTGATTAAGTGAATAAATGATTTCTCCACTGGTCATGGAAATGCGGCTCATTTGCAGCCTCAGACAGATGAATATAGGCAGACAGATGGATAAAATTGACTCCAACAGTGGCTCGTCAGCAGGATTGAACGCTGGCACGTCCTTCTGGTGCTGAACTTTGTGTTATTGACGTTGTTTTACCGACATTACTTGACACAGAATTTGGCCGCGGCTCTGATCAGCTTCAACCTGGGCCCCTCGGCGGACCCCAGCTGATGTTTTATTCACCACGTCTGAGATAAAACGAGCCGACATAAACCACGTCCTGCTGTTGCCGGGACGCTCACCTGCGATGCCTCGTAATAAAGCTCCCTCTGTCTGTCTGCTCCCCCACCAGTTGTCTGTACCAGCTGTGAGTGTCCAGCCTGCTCTCACTCCTGGAAGCCATCATGGTCGAGTACGTGAGAGCCTGGATGGAAATGAGAATTACAAGCTGGTTTAATGGTGTCATTTAAAATCACGCAGAGATACTAGAATAGATGGAGCAACACTTCTGTCTGGATTTTCTCTGCTGTTTGCTGAAATGATGATGATATTCTGTATTATGTAGATAAAGAAGAGTCTTATTTTGGACCAGTTTCATTTAACTAGCTGTTAAAAGAAGAGCTTAAAAAGAAGGTTTTTGCTGTCGTTGGAATTAAATGATGGAATCATGAAAGCATGGACTTCCTAGAGGGTAGTTTGATAAAGGGGTTGTATTATGTAAAATCAACTTTTTTGAGCTTTACATTATGTTATAATGCTATTGCCTCATCAAAACACGCCTGGAGTGTTGTCTTGATTCTATCATGCATGCTTGAGAAGTACTTTAATTTCCCATGGCAACCATTCAACTGTGTAAAACACTTGGGTGGACCTCAATTATTAATTAAACTAAAATCTTAAAGAAAATTGTTCTTTCAACCTAATCACAGCATATCCAGAAATTCTGTCAAATCTGAAAACAAACTAAAAAAGTTATTAAATTAAGTTGGTATTTTTAGTTTCAGTAAAATTTGAAATGCCCTCTTCACAATCAAAGACTTTTTCAAGTTTTTGAAAGGAGAAACTAAAAATTGTTTTATCATGTCGACTTTTAGTTTAGTGGAGTTCAGGAAGATGTCGTCATAGAAACATCAAATAGTCTGATAAAGCATATTTACAACCAATTACTGCAGAATTTTCTTAAATGTAACTCTTAAAAGATTGTACATTTCATTTAACCAATAACATTTGCACCAAGTTTATTTTCCTATAAAGTAAAAGTGAATTCAGTTGCTGTCTTCTCTTAATCCACATCTGTTTGCATTATTAAGGCCTCCTCCTGTTTCTCCATTCAGCTCAGCGCTCCGTCGCCTGATTAGGAAAGAAAGAAAACAGTGTTTGATTTATCCACTGCCACCAGCCAGCTGAGCAATCGTCCGCCCCACTGCTGGCTATCAAGGGCATCGCTGATCTGACTATAAATAATCAATTATTTCAGCTAATGACCCTACAAGATCCCCTGTTAGACGAGGTCAAGCTTCCACTTGGCAGGCGCCCCGCCGTCCCCGCCGAGTCGACAAGTGATCCGACATTAACGGGCGTCGACACGTCCTCTCGGCCTCCCTGACCGAGCGAAGGACTGGCTCTGCTCGGCCGTGATGGAAAACTCTGGGCGGGAGCTGTCTCTTCAGCCCCTCTGTCCTCCTGTGTGGTCAGTCTAAAGTCTATAATACATTGAGAGTGTAGAAAGTGGCAGAAAGAAAAGAGGTCAAACTGTCCTCCATTTAGAGCAGTGATGTCTGACTTTTTGTACTTAAGATATCAATTTATTTCTATTTTAATGTCTTTGGAAACCCTTTACTGTATTTAGACCATCTTAATTATTGGATGTGACTAAATCTGTTTTTGAGTAAAAGGTTACTAGAGATTTGTGGCCCCTGCTTAACATTAAAAGCCAAAAATAAAAATAAAAACACGGCTAATGAAGGAAAAGCACTTGTTTTGTACCTGAAATTGTCTATTTAAGATATACATTTGTCAGAAAATTTTATACAAATAAAAACACAAAAACTTTCCATCTGCATGAGCTCCACTTTAACCTGGACAAACTCACATTGAGAGAAAATTTACTTGGCAAATAGTCTTCGGCGCTCGGATCCCGACACAAGACACAACACTGGTAACCACCGTCAGAGAGGACGAGCCTCTGTGGGTAAGGACTAGAGACGTCTTCCCCCAGGGACCCACACACTGGTGGGTGGTGGAGAGAATGCTGAAAGACTGAAGGGTGCTGAAGAAGTCCAGAGTTGAAGGTGGAGAAGGGGTGGAGGTGGGTTGAAGCTTAACCGAGGAGCAGGTGTAGAGAGGACGCCGGACTTTATGAAGGAAGCGAAGCCTGACAACTGGAAGAGATGAGGAGACCGGCGCCAATAGGCTGTGAAGGAGGAGCTTAATGATGTGATTGACTGGGTAGGTGAGATGAAGAGTTTTCCTGTTTGAATTTACGCCTGTGCTTCATTTGCTGGAATACCATGTAAACCATTCCTAAATAGCATCTAGGGCCACTCAAAACTACTCAGAGGGATTCAAATGGCCCCCGGGCCACACTTTACACACCCCTAATTTAGAGTCTGCTGACTCTCTAATACACTTCCATGCTGTATCTCTTGTACAGTACGTTCACATTCAAATGATGGAAAGGGGTGGGCATTTATTGTATCGTTTGTCATGTATCATGAGAAATTTCTAATCCTGAGAATTTTGTGTTATCGCTGTAATAAATTTCAGTTAGTGATGGTAAATGAAAAACATTTGAATGACCAGAAATATTTTCTACACCGTTTGTTCGGTGAGATCAGCAATAGTATCAGTAAATTTAAATTCAGTTTAATGATATAAATCACCGTTTTTAAGTAAGTGACCTCCTGAAGAAGCCTGTTTCATTTGGGAATTTTTTATTTTTATTTTTTGTCAGGAACAATATTTATTTTTCTGGCGCTGTCAGTTACCTGAAACATCAGTAATAAAATAGTTTTAGAATAATTTTGTCATTATCGCAATAGAACCGAGATAAAGGTCGAAATATTTTCTCATTCATGCATCAAACTGAAAGCATTAGCATTCATTTGGAGCCATTTTCTGGAGATCTAATGTATTTGTGTCTCCTCTCGATTTGTTTAGCTAAGTCCTCCACTGGGGTTCTGATAAAAATGTTTTAAAATCTCATGAATGAGGAATAAAGACATTGGGAGTCATCAGTTGTTCTTCACTAAAACACAGTTGCTCCCTGTTGATGAAATATTATGTGTAAACATATGTTTGAGCTAAAATCCATCATTAAGTACTTTTTTTCTTTTTTTAACTAAACCCACAGGGAGACTTTAAAATGTTATTTGGGAACCAAATTAAGATATCACTGCTCTGGCTCACTCATCTTAAATAAACCCAAATTGCTTCTTTGTTTTTTTTAGTTTATTTTTTCTTCCAATGTGTGGAAAATTCTCCTGAATTTTGCAACTCCCCACACCGAGAAGCCAAGTGTCAAACATGACGGGTGGAATATAGAACACAAACTCCAGATTCTTTAACTTCGCCTCACATTTCCACCCCACGAAGCACCTCTTTTCTGTACCTTCCCCTATAGACTAGTGGCAGCAGCAAGTAGTAAACACCTGGTGGAACATCAGGTCTGCTGAGCTCCTAAGAACAGTTCTAAACGGCATCATGGAGAAGAATTGTTGTAATGATGTACTGAAGGTAGACAGAGGCCTGTTTCAAAGCATCAAATTGCAAAGCATCAAATTGCAAAGCATCAAATTGCAAAGCTAAATTTGTTTTTAGATGTTTTTGATATATACAGCGTGTTCATAAGAACTGAAGGGAACATATTTACTTGATTCTGCTATAAAAGAGCATTTTGTGCCTGAAACCAATTCAGCCACTGAAGATTACAACCACTGAAAAAAAGAATTCTGACATTTAATCTCACAGTTCTGAGGCTATAGTAAGAATTTTTCAATGAACTTAAACCTAAATCTGCCAGGTGTATTAAAAGTTAGAGTTAACAGTACATAGTTTTATTTTTGCCTCTCTTAATAAAAGAGAAGAGAGTACTGGCTCCAGACAAACCACTAAAGTATTTCAAGTACGGTAAAATCCATGTTGTTCATGCAGTTGACTGTTGATCATTAATTCTGCAACTGGACAATAGAAAATTAGTAAAGCACCAATTCAACATGTAATAAATGACCAGATGAATCTGTTACAGACCACTACTTTGATGTCTCTGAACTGTGATGGTAGGCCTGGATCAGCTAATCTGTAGCACCAGAACAATGCCTGGTGGTCTGTTCTGAAATTCGTGCTGCAAGGGCTTCAGCCCAGTATGGCATGCTATTTTAGAATAAAATTTGTTTCATCTTACTATCCGCAACTATATTCCAGACACCTAAAATATAGTTTTGACTAGACTACTATATTTTCACTATCCTGAATAGTAATTTAAGAAACTTACAGATATCTTAAGTAAGTAATATGTCTGGTCATAAACCCATTTCAGATGTCTGGAATGTAATGTAATGACTTGCCATATAAGCCATGTCTGCACTGACTATGGTTTTGTTTGTTTTCAGAGATGCAGCCTGATGAAACACCTCAATGAACTTGGTGGGAAGTAGAGCAAGGGTGGTGCAGAGAAGTCTAGACTTAAAAAGGAGTTTTGGAAACAGGTGCAGTAAATGTTCCAAATGTTGACACTTTTTCACAAAAATGAACTTGCAGTTTTTAACATCAAATGAGGACAGAGCACTTTTCTGTAAAGTCAGAGAATTGTGCGATGTTATGCCGTATAGCATAATGTTGCGTAATGTAAATGTTTTCATGATAAGACGCCCCATAACTAGGAAACTTTGTTTCATGTGTTTAATTTACATAATATTAAAAGTACATTATCTTAAAAGCAATAGGTCATTATCTAAAGTAGACCAGTCTAAGACATGAAATTCCAGAAATTGAGTCCCATTGCAGCCCTTTGTTACGGAGATTTGAAGTAACTTTGGCTGAAATAAAGCAGTGTGTTGCATCATTTATTTTTAGACATTATTACAGTTAAATCTACCTTTTAACATCATGTAAATTTGAAACAACTGAGATTTAATCTTAACTGTGTTACTGTCTGCTGATGGCTTGGAAGGTGGCATAGCATTTGTGTCTTGTAATATCATGATGGATTGACTGGCTGATGAAACCTGCTGAATCACATGGACTCACCTTACACAGTGACCAATCAAGCACTCAGCAGGGGAAATTAACTTTCAGATAGCAGGTTTCAGCTCGGTTGGTCCAGTTTTGACCTGCAAGATGTCCGACGACCCCTCCCAGCGGGTCTGGCTCTCAGCTGGAGTCCGCCAGATGCCCGTCGACCCGCGGCAGCGGCGAGCGACTGTTTATCAATCAGCCTCGGCGTCCGCTCCAGCCTCCACCACCTGTCCCACTCTGTCAGTGTCAGAGCACATTTTCGGGAGCAGGCCAAAAAGCGAGCGGATACATTGAGCTACTGGCTCGCAGGAGGGTTTCTTCATGGGTCATTATGTAGCAGAAGAGCGGGCTGTTAACGAAACCATTACTGCAAGCGCTTGGGGCCTTGTGTGGATCTGGTGGGGGGTCTGCTTCTTGGCCGTGTTTTGAGTTTATTCAATTATTTCTTATCATTCGGGATCATGTAAGTGCAGAATGTCCAGTTGGATGGGATGAGGGAGACTTGGCAAGAAGGCTTCATGTCTCATCCAGCTGCATTAAGGTCTTTAGAAACAACCTTCAAAGAAAAACAGCACAACAGATTCCAGAACTGTTTTAACGTCCATTTTCTTTTGCCCTCCAAAGACAAAAAGTATCTAAATGAAAGACGCAGTTGTGGGTTCAAGGTGTTTTAAATTTGCCCCTTTCAATTTGTCATATGGTCTCTAATTGGTTTTAGAAATGTTTATCAGGGTTTGATTGGTTTTAAACCATTTAATTATCATTCTGACTGTAGATTTGAGCAAGCCAGTTTCTCACAGATAAAGACATCTTCTGCTCTAGTTGAGTGATATGTTCTCTTGTGTTTCCCATTTTGAAGAGTGAGCAAGAGAAATGCGTCACTACGTCTGATTATATTTACACTCCAGGGGAAACAGGAAGACATAAAAGTTTCAAACTAGACTGATGGACTGAAAACTGTGTCCCACCTCACAGCACTAGTGTCTTGTTTTCCTTCCTCACAGAAATGAGGTGGGTGTAAATTATTTTGATGGCTATAATATAGCAGAGAAGCAGAGTTGGTGTGTAGGAACATGTAAAGAATCTCAGACTGATTAGCTCTCCGCCAGAGGACCCTTGAGGAAAATGATGCAGAGCGCACCTCGGGCTCTAAAGCGATCTGTTTTGAAAACTTTGAGTGCGGGCCTCCATCATCCCTCGGCTGCGTTTCAATAAAGACATTCATCCTTTTGCTAATGCATCAATAAAACTGCTCATATATTCGGACAGTCCAGTAAATTTTGATTAAAGACCTCGAACACTCCCAGCGCCTGATGGTCATCTGAAAAGAAAGCTTCACATCATAAACCTGCTATACAACCCTCGGGGTGAAACATAAAACACCTTCTACTGTGCTCCATGCAGAACCGTGGGGCCATGGTTGAAATATTAACTTCCAGAGACGGAGATAAAAGCTGGGGTTTGCTAATTTATCTAAAATGCTAATATTTTCTCAGGATAGAATAGTTTAACACAATTAAAATCCTTCACACTCCGGACCACTGATAAAGGTGTTTTGTGTCTGCTGGTCTTGGCCTCTTGAATGCTAAGTAATGCCATTTATTCTTATCTTAAGCTGTTCCAAACTTCAAATTATGTTCGAAATCTCTAATCGGACTCAGATGAAAAGTTCCAGGAATTACAGCAATTTATAACATTAGACAGACGGAGATATCTGCATGTTCTATAAACAGAAATACAAAAAATTGGCAATATTTATGTTTAAAACTATCCTATATTCCTGAAGACACTTGTAAAGGTGCACACACCCTCATTATTTTAACTTTATTCTTGTGACTTCTCTTTTTTTTTTTCTTAGCATTGCCCTAATATGCTGTCATTTCAAAATGCAGCTTTAAATATAAAATTTATCTTTGAAATGTGTTGAGAGGTTTTGATTATAATTAGTTTTAGAAATTCTGAACTTTGTTATTTTGTACAATTTATTGCCACATCATTGTGGTTTAGCTTGACTTCCTCCCTCCTTTGATTGATTAATTGATTGATTGATTGATCGTCTGAACCCGTTCCAGTTGTACGCTCTCTGTTGGTAGAACCCAAACCTGTTCAGTTCCTTTAGCTTTTCATCTGTTTGAATTCTCGTTTTTCTTGGACAAATGATGTTGCTGTTTGTAGATTCCTCCTGTGAAAACACTTTACCCTGAAATACGACTGACTCAACAAACACTTTATGTAAAGCCCCCAGTTGGGCAGTTTCTAGGAATCCTTTGGGATCTTTGCTACAAAACCTAATAGCACATAAAGTTTAGTCAATATAACCCACATCCTGCCCAGCATTAACTTTCAGCCAGTTCTGGTGCCGCCATTCATCACCGCTTAGAATAGGAAGTATAAAACCTGCTGACATCAGGTCTGCTGGCTGCTCAGCTCCCTCTTGACCTTCTACTGCAAATCCCATTTTGTATTTTGCTCCTTTTTTGGGGGATACAAAAGTTGATCTGATGATGCTGCAGGATACACACTGCCCGGCGGCTGGAGGTAGACAGGTGGGTCACGATGTAGTATTAATGACTCAGTAGTGGAACAAACAGTTTGACTTTCTGCAACACTGTGGATTCATGTCTCTGCAGTCGTTTGTCTTTGAGTTTGGCCTCAGTTATTGTTCAGTTTCTGTCTCTGTTCATATACAGGTGCTTCGCAGTATTTTGTAATCTCAAAAAAAGAGACATTTACTTCAATAATTCAACAGAGGAAGTGAATCATCTGTATTATATAGATTGATACCAGACAGAGTAATTATTCATTGTATTATTTGTGATTATTGTGAATGCAAATCCAAAATTCAGCTTCTCAGCTAATTGGAAAATTGCACAAAGTTAAAAAAAACAACTTTTTTATATAGATGTGTGTGAAATGACAGCATTCACTAGAATATACATTTGAATCCTTAGTTATCATGCTGAAACAGTTTTAAGACGCTGAGTCACTGTTGTGGTTAGCTGCTGGTTTCTCATCAAACATTAAACTCCTGATGTTTTTCTGGGACGAAATATGAGAGATTACAAGATAGGAGATAAGGTTCCTGCAGGCACCCCAGATAAGAACTGGTGTGTCTGATAAGTTTAATCTTTTCTGTGTGTTGGAGTCTTTGAAGTCTGCTGGTTTTGATGTCCTGAAATGGAAACTCATTTAACCCTCATCGACTCAGACACTGCTCATACGCAGGTTGAACAATATTGTTGCAATACTCAAAGATAAAAGGGCTCTTCTGTACATAATACATGGAGCTCAGAAAAAAAGCTTTACATCTGGAATAAGGTTTATTCATTTATTGAGTTTAAGAAGAGACTGACAATTATTCAGGGGACAAATTATGATAGCTTTAAGAACATAATGTATAAGTCTGTACAAAAGGATCAACTTTTGTCTGATAACTTTGCGTTAAAAGATATTTATAGCAAAATATTAGGAATCTCATAGTTATCAGAACAGCCAATACTGAAGAAAACTTTTCTTTTAATGGAATTTCATTTTGGGGGTTATACCAATAAAACATCATAATTTAAACATTCTGCCTCTTGAAAACCACCTTTAACTGAAAAGTTAGTTGTGCCAACCCCAAATCACTAATCATAAACATTAGTTTAGCTAACGCTAGAGCACTACACCATCACTGTACTTAACAGAAGCAAACATGAACTGCTGTGTATAACCATGTACAGTTAATAATTGAAGAATTAAAAGTGGCCTGAGGATGAAGCCTTGAGGAACCCCATATGTGTTTTAATTTCCAAGTAACACAAGGAAGTGGTCTGTCAAGTAATTAGCAATATTTTCATGCTCACCTCTGTGGAAGTTTTAAACCACATGCAATTGCTTCCTAATCCCTCCTTTAAAAAGTTTATTGAATACAAATAAAAGGCCACAAAATTAAACATGCTAAAAATCTATTTGAGCCTCAGGCAGTTGGTTCCCTTTATTTAATTTAAGAGACTTTTCATGGTTATTGTCCAACATTTTCTCTGCCTTAAATTATTAATTTGCTGCTGCAATAATGATATTCATTTTTTTTTTTTTTTACATATTTAAGTATACATCAGCACAAAAAAATGACAGCTGGTGCTCTTTTTGAAAATATTTTAAAAGAAAATAATCAATAATTTACCTCTCAAGCTTTACTGTAACTGTAATCAAACTGTAATCCAGCTCAATAAAGGTTCATTAACCCTGAGCATGTTCAGCTGACTGCTTCATGTTGGGGAAACTGTGGCATGCTTTGCTCATTTCATTCTAAATTCAAAAGTTACTTCCTGTCTGCCTGAGCTGGTAAAGATTTCTCTTTGTCTGACAGCTGGAGACGCAATCTGACTGTGAATGAATGACAGTGTCTGGAGGTGTTGGGGTTCATGGGAAAGCTATGGCATGCACGTTAAAACCGTTCATTCAGTTGTCTTGCAGCTGTTCTCACCTTGGAGTTGCTGTAAATTGACTAAAGATGAATTTTTCTTATTTCTTTTTGCCTAAATCAAAAAACATTCTGGTTTTTTTTTATTAGAAACTGATGAAATCCATATTTCAGGAGATTTTTTTTTTTTATTATTTCTTGATTGGAGCAACATTGAAAGCTTTATTCTCTGGATGACAGTTATATCATTCTGAGGAGTCCATGAGGAGCAAGAATATGTTTGCATGCATAATTTGACACGGTTACATGATATTCACACATTAACATGCAGGCCTAGTAATGTGATCACACGTAGATGTCTACAGACCAGGATCATTTTATGCACAGGATAAATGTGAGATGTATAAAAATGATTGTTGTAGGTGCATATATAATTGTTTATTGAATGAAAGTAACTGAATCTTTGAACTGTTTTCAAAAGTAGATTGTGCAAGTCTACAGATGCACTGGGTAAAAACCACTAAGCACAGGTAAAAAATGTGATGAAATATCCAGTTTTTTGCCATTTTCATGTTCTGAATTGTAGCATATTTTCAATTTTCACTGGATTGGATGAAGAACTTGATCAATTGCCACGTTATGATTACAATTTGATGCATTTTAGTTCAGAACTCTTGTCACCACTAATGTTTTTTCTTCCTAAATAAACCCTGATTTAAAGGAGCAAATATCCTAAAAGGCTTTCCATCAATAGTTCAGAAGCTTGTTATTGTGGTTATTCTGGTTATCAATCAGACGCTGAGATTTGTTAAAGTGCAAAAGTTAAATGAGCAACATGAATGAAGCCTGTTTGGCTGATGTAAAGTTGCCATTATTAATTTAGCTTCATTTCCAGCCACTACATTTATGCAATTAGCTTGTATACTAGCCTCTGCGTGGCTGTTATGGAAATGGCTGTTATTTGGAGGATGTTGTTGATGTATGCTTGTTTGCATAGGAATAACAATGGTGGTCAGAACTGGAGTAAATGTTACAGATGTTTCAATGCTCTGAAACTGTTAGTGTTTGGAATTGAAGTAAACAATCTATCTCAACTACATGCTGACTAGCATCATTATTTGGTGGAACATGACTAAATTTGCTCTGTCACAAAAATCTGAGAAGTTGCATATTTCTTTGTAGAGCATATCTAAAGTATTCAAAAGAAATGCAGTCTGGGAAGCTGACGTACTTAGAAGCAATGCTACTTTACACACTGCCGTTTGCAAAGTAGCCAATCTAGGAGCGCCATTCAGTTTCTTTGGCACTGATTGGCTGAACCCCCAAGAGTGGAGATAAGGAAGATTGTAGATGCTAGCTCATGTAGTAGTTTTAAAATGGTTTCCAGTATGTCTATCAGTGCATAATATTTCTAGAGAGGGTCTCTATAAACTCCACTGTATTTCTCAATTTCGAACATGGGACTAATTAGAGTGGTTCCCCTTTACAGCAAGAGTACTCTCATAAGTGACTAAACAGTCAATTAACCACATATTAAAGGAGCTGTAAAAACTTTATAGACAATTGTTAGTCATTGTGTGTTATTTAAGGCCTAGAGACCTAGAAGTGACCAGCACATTGCAAAAAACAGTTCAGGAAAAATACCTTACACCTGCCTTATAAACCGTTTACTGGTTTATGAGGTTCAACCGCTTATTACATATTTATAAGCCTTATTTTCATATTATACCATTGTCATTCTGAGTTACAAGTCTGAACACAGTTGAAAAGGCATAAAAACAATGATACATTCCACTATAAATAAAATGGTGAAACCTTCTGCTATTACAATCAATGTTACCAAGCCTAACCTTTAGTTTTAACCAATCAACCAACTTTATATTTATATTCACACATTTATAGTAACAGTAATAACATGGATGAAGCCGGACATGATGTCAGATCACAATTAAGACTTGTTTTGATGGCAGTCATGTAACACTTCAGTGTTGGTGGAAATAAAACCCTCCTCCTTTGCTGTTATTCCTGACACAGCCAAGGTGACCCTTCCTCAGCTTTAAACCTTCAGCTGCTAATGAGAACAGATCTTCAGCTTCAAACTCCATAAAGACTTCAACTATAAAGGTAAAGAAACTCTGCTCACTTCTACAGTGACCTTGTTAATTATTACGCTATATGGAGATTAATGGAAGATACGAACGTGCTTTCTGGACATTGAGGAGGCTTTAATACAGAAACAGGACATCATTCAGGTTTTGGAAAAACCTTGAGATGTAATCAATTTTATTTCTGTGTTAGAAAATAAAATTTCTAACAGTTTAAGTTTAAGTTTCCACACAGCTGAATGCTGTGTTTTACAAACACCCTCTGTTTAGGTCCTGTATTTTCTCCATCACTGGACATTATTTCTGTTTTTGTAAAGCTGGTGCCGAATCTAAATGCTTTTGTACAAAGATTTTCTTGTTAATGTTTTATACAAAAACGGAGAAAGTATCCCCACTGGACAAAAAGGGCCATCTAGTTCTTTACAAACACAGATTTAGGTTTTTTTTAAGCTGTTAAAAGCTACTTTGAAACACTTAATCTTTAATTTCCTGATCATAAACTGAAATATAAAGAATTATTAGACTGATATGAGAAGTAAAGGAAGAAAAGAGAGAATTTTGAAGTAATCCTGGCTTTTTATGGTTTATTTCTCATTATTTTGATTCATATAGCTATAGAACACACATTTTTATGCAAATAAGTCACTTCCTTTATTGAATCATTGTGTTCTTTAACAAAATGCTGAACAAATCTGGAAAATTACTTTACAGTAGTTCATCCTTTAATTTGAGTAAAAAAAAAATTTGTCTTGTATTCAGGTCTTTAATCTGATATGGTGCTAATTTATTAAGTGATTTTTTTTTTTAAACTAACAACATTATTTTCAAATGTTATTCTTTGAGTTACTGGGAGCCAAGGTAAAGACTTTAGAACTGGGAAGTTGTGCTGTGTCTTCCTGGTTTTAGTGAGAACACGAGCAGCAGCGTTCTGGATCAGCTGCAGCTTTTTAGGCAGACCTGTGAGGACACTGTTTCTGTAATCAATGCGACTAAAGATAAATGCATGGAGGAGTTGCTTTAGATCTGGCTGAGTCATTGGATTTTTTATTCTGGAGATGTTCTTCAGGTGATAGAAGGCCGACTTTGTAACTGTCTTTGTGTGACTCTGAAGTGGCAGGTCTGAGTCCATCACTAATCCACAGGTGCACAGAGTCGCCCTTGGCTCAGATATTTAGCAGAAGCAACATTTCTCTGCTAAACAGAACAGTTGGGCTTCATCTTCCTCATTCTGCAACTGCTCAGAATGAGGATTTATTCAGGTGTTTTCCATCTACAAATAAATGATAAAATACACTCCATTATTAAGATATAAGTGGGAGAATAAAGGAAGGTGTCATCTAAATAGTTAGTTAATCAGCCGGATGTGATGAAAAGTTTTCTTTCCTGACATGTTGGTGTTTGACATGCTTTAATAGTGAAACAACCCATATGAGTCAGCTGTGGAGCAGCACTGTGGGTAGCAGAGAGCCAGAATGACCTTTGAAAGACTCTCAGCATGGGAATGAAGCCATCCCTGAGTGGTACATGACAAACAGGATTATTAGGCTGTGCTGAAATTATTCCAAAATGTCACAACCAACAAAATAACAAAAATCATAAATCCCTTCTTTGTTTTTTCTTTAAATCACTTTATGCAATAAAGTAAAGTGAAACATATTCATCCACATCTTTTAAAAATTGTTAACGTCATTCATCATTTTAGTCCCGCCGTCGAAGAAATAAACTGTTTGGTTGTGGGAAAAGAAGTCAGTCAGCTGAGACGCCAGTGAGTTAGGCTCATGTTTGCAGGCTTTCCTGTTCTGTTTTCTTTGTGGTGTTGGATCAATAAAATCTTTTCCAATCTGAGGAGAGGAGAAGCCGACAAGCTGGCACAAAGTTTTCCTGTAATTGCTAAACTGCGTTTCATTCATATGAGCTCAGATGCTCCGATCAAAAGTCATCCTGCTCTGAAGAGCAGGAACAAACCTTCAGGTTTGTCAAGTTTTGAGTTCAACGAAGAGCTGATGGACTGAAATATGAATGAAACTCAGACTAAAGACGGCCAGCTTGACTTTTGAGTTTTATTCATATAGTTAAGATAAAGGTAATAAAGTTTAATTTACCATCCTAACTCTTTCTTGACATCAAAAAAATCTGAGACTTCTATATGTGTTGACTGTCCTGACTTGTGAGCCACCTGCAGGATTTGAATAATGATGCTGTTAGACAGCTGGACCTGTAGGGGGCATTAAAGAGCCAGTGTGTCACTATTTAAACTCCAATTGTTAGTTATTTTAGTCCATACTTCAACTTGTAAAAGAAATGAAAGAAATCACCTCAAATAAAACTAAAAGTATATTAGTACATTATAAATATTATATTATTAGTATATTAGTTTGGGATAATCATGTCTACAAAACTCAGAGGATTCTTTTAAAACGTTTTACAACCTGTGTTTTCTATTTTTATGAGCAAAGCTTTCTTCCTCATTTTGACTTTATACTTTTTAAGATATTTTCTTTTGAGGTCATAACAACATAAGTGAAATTTGAAAAGTGTTTTATTCCTATAAAGTCGTTCAGTTTTCTATTAACATAATGGACCCTGGTTGTACAACAGGACCACCCAGAAATAGCTAAAATACACAAATACTTCACACTCTCTCTAAAAACGCTTAACAGTTCAAACATTTATATTCCATAATTTGCATAAATGCGCAAATTTGAAACCATCTTTGCACTGCTGCAGAAGCTAATATCTGCAATCTTTGTCATCTCTGCTCGAATGACTCTCCTGCATTGGCGCAACAGCCACTCCATTTGAACTTTTCATGAAGAAGGTAGTTTTCTTCAGTGTTGTTTTTCAGTTGTTCTTGGTGCAGCGCCACCTGTGGTGAGGAGGTGAACATGTTTTTCAAAGGGTTTGGTTGGTTTGACAGTGCAGTGTGAAAAAATGCAACAAATGTGGCAATTTAAAGCCCCAATAAAATCAAGATGGACTATCAGGCTAAAACATGAGTTATTTAACATTTTTAATGTTAAGTAACATTTTTTATTTTATTTTTTTTTACTTTTAATGGCTTTAGCTTGCACTCCATCTTGATGCTGATTCTTTTTACACCAAAGTTTCCCTTGGAAAAAATGTTTTCACTATCAGCTGCCTGTAATCAGTAATTTTAAAGTATTTGCTTCATACTTTGAGTCAGACTCAGCCTTAGAAGTGACTGAGCTCCCACAGGGAGGAGACCCAGGGGAAGACCCAGAACTCCTGGAGTGGTTATCTGTCCTGTCTGGCCTGGTTGCACCTTGGGATCCCCCAAAATGACCTGAAGTGTGTGACACATCTGGGTTTCAGGACCCAGCTGGAAGAAGGTATGGAGATGCATTCCAACAAAATATGAATATTATTGAGACTTATATAGACTTATAAATAACAAGATGTCACCTTGTGTTTTCTACTTCCTGCTGGAGCTACACTACAAAAACACAAAACATTACTAAGTATATTTGTTAAGTTTCTAGTGTAAATACCTTAATACACTTGAAAAATGACAGAACTATCTTACAAGTGACATTTTAGGAGGAAATAGGTGCTTGATTTAAGTCAATAATTCCTTAGAATTGATCAAACTGTACTTGTTCCACTGGCAGATTATTTCACTTATAATCAGACATTTTTCCCATGTTATAAGTGAAACAAGTACATTTTTAGCAGTATTAAGGAATTATTGACTTAATCCTCCTGTTATGTTGTGGGTCAAATTGACCTGTTTTAAAGTTTAACTTTTTTTTTTTTTTTTAATAGTTGGAAGTATTCTTTTTGCATGAAACTTTTTCTATTTGTCTTAATAGGTGCACTCTACATATAAATTGAAAATTTGTTCATTTCACTCATTTGCAAACCCCTCCTGGATTTACTTTTTACACAGATATTGTTCTGGTCAATTTGACCTGGCAGTCAAGTTGAGGTGCAAAAAAAGATACAAAATGCCCAATTCTATATGTTTCCTTGCAGCTATGAACCATATTTCACCACACACACACAAACACAACACACCACACACATACATGCACACACACACACACACTCACACAAGCCCACTTTCTCACTATTCCCTTTACTTCACTAGGAAACTGTGAGAAAGCAAATGAGTAAATGAGTAGGTTGTCATCATTAATCCTTAATTTCTGAGAAATAAAATCAAAACATCATTGCACAAATATTGATTGAAATGGTTAGTATTGGAGTTAATAATCAGATTAAAAAAATGCTTTGGAGGAATCTTTTGGTTTCTGACACTATTGCATGATTAAACACTCCCAGGGTCAAATTGACCCATGAACATTATTGCTGTACCTCAGAAACAAACATAACAGGAGGGTTAAGATAAGCTCCTACATCTTGCTGAAAATTCACTTTTAAGTTAGTTTTGTCCTTAGTGTAAGACATTACATACCAAATGTTCTGCAGTGTCAGCAGCACATTTGGTATGTAAACTATAATCAGTGACAAAAAAAATCCATGTTTGCTGTTATTTTTAGCCAGTTTTTTTATTATCAAACCAATGAAGCAGTCCCTTTTAACACTCCCCATGCAGACATAATGAATATTTTAATCCCATTGGTTCAGATCACGAGGAGGAAAACATATTTAGCATCTGATGGACATTAATGTTAATGGTTTCTAACCACATTTGAATCTAATACAGTTGGTGACAATGCAATCTCCTTCAGATTTATTACACACAAGCTCCACACAAATATTTGCCTTTTCCTTCCTGTCGGAAATCAGCCGTGCGCTCTCTCGGTAATCCTCAGCATATTGGTTTGTGACAAATTGTTCGGTTCAGAGTCAAACGTGGAATGGGGAACATTTGTAAACAGCCGGTAGCACATTTCAGTGTGTCTTACTGAGACATTAATCTTGATCCGTGTTAGCAGAGACAGTCTGATCGCCGTATGATCCCATTGTTGAGATTCACAGGTGGAATGAAGCTCCAAAAAGGATCTACAGTTGGGTGAAATGGATATTTGAGAACAGAGTCAAGGTGTTTTGGCTTAAGCTCTTGATGAATATGTGATTTCTATCAAGCCCAGATGCAAACCAAAGACTGATTGGCCTGCTGAAGCCAGAGTGTTTGTCTGGTTCCTTGCTGCTTTTGTCACAAAATGAACAGATTTTGTCATCATCCACAGCTGCAGAGGGTGTAATTTCCTGTTTGTGAGTAAAAATGGAAGCAGAGGGGGCTTCGCCTTGGCGACACACTGTAAAAGGGGCTTTTATATGCTTTAACACAATGGGGGCTCAGTGAAAGTGGATTATTGCACCTGGCTTCTTGTGACGGCGCGCCATTCTGTGGGACCGCCGGTGCAGCGTGCAATCCTGTAAAAGCCAGTAACCGAGACCCTGTTGGGACCATGACAAGTCCACATGCTCACCCTGGTAGAAATCAGAACATCAGGGCTTGAACAAAGACTGGCAGTGGGAGTTCTGGTACAGGTCATTGATGTACTTATCCTGCTGCTCACCTGGATTACATCTGCACATTGTAGTTTAGCATAGTAGCTCAAAGCTTTTACATTTTTAATCTCTCATTTAGACAAGCTGCAAAACAACCTGTTCCCTAAACTTAAAGTTTTTTGTTTTCTTTACCATATTTTCAACATTTTTGTGAACTATCTAGCAGGCAACTGTTATTAAACAGAACAAATACAGTGAATTATATTCCTCATGCAAAAGCAACATGTCCTTTTGCCCTAATGGCCACTAAAAAAGTGAAACTTTTTACTGTGGGCCCCTGTGAATAACTGAAATCCACAAATACTGGAGACCTTCTCTAAAAATGTTTCCAACAGCCAGTTTTAATAGTTTAAACACCTTTATTATTCATACACACACAGATGAAACTGTCTTAGGACTACCACCGAAGCTACTTGACAAACGCCAACCAGTAGCGTAACAACTAGCATTGTGGGTAAGTATTCACCTTCCCAGCTGCATTTTGTTTTTGAATATTTTGGATAAGCTCTACAAAAATAATTGTAAATTACCTATGTTTTAATTTAATGATATAATTCAGTTTTTAGCTGATAACTATTATGTTAAATATTAAATGATCTAAAAGATAACTGTTAAGTAAAAGAACAAAAATTGGCGATGTTTTCACATCAGATAGTCCAGTAGACTACTGGCGACCAAAATTGCAACATTTTCATTAAAACCTTATGAAAAATCTGTTCCCTCTCCTGGCCTGTGGTGGAGCTGTACCAAGACCAACGAAGGAAGTTTCTTCTTCGTAAAAATTAAACAAAAATGAAGTGGCGTATGATTTTAGGGCTTGTAGGATTTCTCTTTTGATGTTGGGAAAAGACCACAAGCCACTAGTGCACAACACATAATTTAGTTTTGGTTTTATTTACCCAGAATGCCCTGCGCTATAGTCTGCTTCCTGCTTTTGGAGTGGTCTCCGGTCTGTTTGTACCACCATATATGTTCAAACTGTGCCAGAGTTAACTACAACCAAACCAAGAGCAGGGTTAGGTGGACCAGAGTTTGCTTTTTGGTCTGCATCAGAGTTCAATTGTGCATTCACATTTCCCCCAAAGAACAGGACTTTACAAGCAAATGGACTAGAGTTTGATTAAAACAAACTTAACAGGGTTGGGATGAAGGCATCCTAATTCTTTTTTAAATGGGTTTAGTTTATATTTACAGTGAGTCCACTGTACTCCAGTGGCCTCCACAACAATTACAACTCAATATTGAGGGATTTCCCTTTGCGGACCTCTTCTTGTCATTGTGGAGCAAACCTCTGCCATGCAGCATTAAGGCAGTTCTGAAGGTAAAAACGAGTCCAACCTGGTACTAGCAAGTGTACCGACGTGGCAACTCGCTTAGCTACAGTCTACTCTTGAAATCATACCATGGGGTGTGATGACCTATGTAAGCATTTAATTTTTGTACGGAATAAATTGCCTGAAACTGAGCTCACTTCATCGCTGAATATGGGCCATCCATGAATGAAACGTATAAATCGGTAGGTAGTAGTATTTCTGCTCTACTTACTTTAAGGGAAAAATTCTTCCTTTGCAAACTTTCCCTCTGCAGCACTCTTTATGTATCAAAAAGAAACACTGAAGCAGATAAAACTTGTAATTTTCTTTAGAGGGAAAAGAATGTCGTCCTCATCGGTTTGATGTCTTCCTTCTCCAGCTTTTCCCTTTCGTTGCTGCAGACTTTTCTTCGTTCCTGAAAGTCATGCTCCGTCTTTCTGATCCGATTCTCCTTGTTCCATTCTCCTTTCCTTCAGTCTCGGCTGCAGTCATATTTCTCGCTGCACTCAGCTATTTCACTTCAGCATACCTGAACAGACTTGTTCAGAGGCGACGACAGAGAGAGAGGAGACTTATTAGAAATTTCCATAAGAAGACTGCAGCATTTTGATATGTTCAACACCAATTTTTATTATTTTTTTTGCAGCTTTTATTATTTCTGTTTTGCATAAAAATTTGGAGTCATTTGGCAGGAAGAGCTTTCCTTGCAACAAGCAATAAAATGAGTGCAGTGGAGGGTTCCTTTTCATTTTGAGGTATCTCATCGTTCTTCCTAATTTCCTCCTCCCAAATTGCCTTGGCTGACTCTGCTATCCCGCTTCCCCTTCTACAACCATTAAATGATTTTTTTAGCAACAAAATTCTGTCCTGCCTCTAATTTTTGTCCGAAAATCTGGTTAGAGTACCCTCTCATTGCAGTGAATGCTCCCATTTTAACCCTGCACAATCAATCCAGCAGCGGAAGGTGGATTAGGAAAACCGGGATAATTGCTACTCTCAATAAAAAAATCTTTTTTTATCAGCTGGGATCAACATCAATAGCTCCCACAGGACTTCCTTAGTGAGCTGCCAACACTGTGCGGTACCCTTCCCATGGGTTTTGGCATTAATCTCGGTTACGGTTGAAACCTTCTCGGTGAACCTGGAGCTCGCCCTGAACATGGAGCAGGATCTGCCAGCTCGGTTTCCAAGGAGCTGTCACATGCTTGTGTTTGTGCTGGCAGTGAGAGATGTAATGCTGTTATCACAGCCTCTTAACTTTGTTTGCAGTCTCCAAGCATGACTTTCAGAAATCTTTGAGCCGCAGCGAAGGAGAAACGTCCTTGATGGTGGCGCTAGGGATGTTGATGGAGGAGTATGACGATGCTGTTCCACTAGGTTGCACTTATACAAGACAGGTGTGACTCTTCTGGTAAAAGTACAAACTGCTGGAGTTGCTGAAGTTTTTGGCAACTGTCTTTTGTACTTCCACTTGTGTCTAATGGTTCTAAAAACAACACAGGCACTTAAAAAAATCCACCCAGATGGTTTTTGGCAATAAGTTAATGTTTTTTGGTGTCTGGAAAATGAGTCATTTCAAAAACTTCCAGAAGGTAACATCACAAATCAGCAGGCACTACTCATCACCAAACAAACACAGCAAAGCTCAGTCCATCACCTAGCAACCCAAGCGAAGCTCAGACTGTCACCCATCGTTCAATATTGAACGTTTAGTTGCTGGAAAAGACAGAGTTTTGTTACTGCCTTACCATCCAGAAACCACTTGCTGCTTTCTTGTTGATTGTTCAGGAGGCCCCACTTCTGCTTTTCAAAAATGTAATTGCACTTCTGTTTGCAGCCATTTTTATGTGCAAGTGTAACTGTTCAGTTTGGGGGCGTGGCCAGCAGCAGCATCATTTGGATTGAAAGTGACAAGCGACCTTAAAACGGCTCATTCTGAAAGTAGCTTAAAATGGACAGAACTGACCAGCAGTGTTGTGAAGTAACGAAGTACAAATACTTCGTTACTGTACTTAAGTACAATTTTCGTGTATCTGTACTTTACTTAAGTAGATTTAATAATGGATACTTTCGACTTTTACTCCACTACATTTTACAGTAA
>CAEFZX010012387.1:0-105319 GCA_903066825.1 Alfaro cultratus | reverse complement strand
GCAACCTTTTGCTGTGATTACTACTTTGCACACACTCTGCATTCTCTTGATGAGCTTCAAGAGGTTCACCTGAAATGGTTTTCACTTCACAGGTGAGCCCTGTCAGGTTTTTCTACAATCTAATCTACAATTTTCATAGTCATGAAAATAAAGAAAACCTTTTGAATGAGAAGGGTGTGTCCAAACCTTTGGTCTGTACTGTACACTGCAAGAAAATTAAATAAAAACAGTTAAAAACACTACTTATTGTATTTGTGTTTAAAAACATTCCTTTTTAATTTTTAGCCAAAGTTCTTTAGAGCCATTAAGAAAGACCAAAGAGCCAATAGCGCCAGAGTCGCAAGTTGCAGACTCCCGGTCTACAGTCTTAGCCTCATATTTAGCTCCAGCTGTCTTAGAATCAACTCTAACCAGCTGCTGAGTCCCACATCATGATGGCGCCACCGCCATGCTTCATAGAGGAGTTCACGGTCCAGATATGTTTAAAATGTGGCTTTTTTTGTTGTTGTTTTAACTTTCTTCAAAACTGTTTTCTCTTTTGGTTCTGCTGTGTTCATTGGTCTTCATCCTGCTGTGAAGAAGCTGTATTTAAAATGAATTTACGTTACAAACTGTCCACTAATTAGGTAACTTCAGTCGGTAATTAGTTGTACTGGATTTTTATTTAGTGGTATCAGAATGAATCAGTGCTGATTGCAAATTAATTATGTTTATTTGTTAAATATTTTGCGTCTCTGTTAGCTGAGATCCCGATAAAAAACATTGAAACTTGTAGCTATAGCGTGACACAGTGTGGAAACCATCTTAAATACTTTTGCCGGTGCTGAGCGACACGAACGGAGATGTCAGTAGATCCTCCACTGGTCTGTAAATCATCTTACTGTTGCTTTGGTGGGCAGGAATTTTATTGTTTATAACACTCCAAAATCAGATTTTATCAATTGTTTTCAGACTGGACTGTTTGACACACACAGGGCTGTAAATTATACTGTAAGTACCAAAACTGTACAGTCTAGATGTTATTAGCACCGGTGTGAGGAAAATGTAAACAGAAATTACATATATTTTTTGTAAGACAGGTTTTATTTTCCATAGAGCTTATTTATATCATTTACTGTCTGTTTTTATTTGAAACTGATGTATGTGAAGATTTTGTTGTAAATACATTTTATTTCCTAAGATAATACTTGGTAGTGTGATTTATACTCTGATCAGAACCTCTCAATAAATGGTTCTAAATGTTGACTAAGTTACTAAGTGTCTCCTGTTTTTCTAAGTTTTAATTTACTGATTAGATGCTTCAGGATGAAGCATGGCAACATGCGGAGTTACTTTTAAGCCCAAGTTAAATTGTCTCTCCATGTGAGTGAAACATGGAAATGTTTGAGTTGAATCAGTTATTACAGATTCAACACTTAAACTTCACCTGAGGGAGCTCTCCACTCGGCTGCAGGGTTCATATTCAGCCCAACGACTGAATCGTTTTATACATCTGGATAAGTGTGCATAAAAGATTTGAATATTTCCAGAGATGATTCTCTATTCAATTGCGTTCATTTACTCATCAGTCTATCCAGTTATTTTTAAACAAATCATTAAATCCTGTCTTATATTTCTCATAATTAAAATAAATGGTGCAAATAAATACATTAAATTAATATGTGCATGTTTGCCTACCTGTGTGTGTCAATAATTTATTAAATTGTTAAATTTTAGATTCATGGCCTAAACCTCAAACATGAAGGAAAATTTCAGTACTTTATTTTATAGTTTCTATCCTGAACTCCACCATGAAACAAGCTTCTCATAACTTAACATCTGATTATTTATAAGCAATTATGAGATTCACCCACTAACATAAATGAGTAAAAGTGAATTTATGATGTCTTGCAGAACACAGTGAAGTAGTTAAAATGATATGTACACATAAAAACAATTATAGAACTTTGTTACTGTATATTTTCCATTTTAAAAATAAATGGCTGATCAATTTAGTTATATAACTATTTATATTCATACTTTATCCTGCAACACAATCATACCAATGTTCCACTTTGCAATAACAATGACTTGAAAAACTTTCATATTTTTTCACTCTACAGCTACAAACTTCAATGTTTAAGGATTTTAATGATAGACAAACATAAGGCACTTTTTTCTTTTACAAACAAATTTGAAAAGAGTGTCATACATAAAGAACGAAACGTGTAAAAATCAGGAAGAGGTCTCAGGAGTGGCTGCAGAGATTCACGGCTCAGGTGGGAGAGTCACAAGGAAACTGGTCAGAGTTATTGGGGATAAATATTTGTGTCTGAATATTTCACTAAAGAAACACCAGCAGCTGCTATTGAAATGAAAAATGGCTAAAATGTTTACTCAAGTGCCCAAAAACAAACTCCACACTTTCAGTTATTTTTTATTCTTATTTTATTCTTAGAATAAGATTCATATATTTTTTCCTTTCCACTTTAAGATTCTGCATTATTCGCTGTGCTGCTCTATCACATAACGTCCCCATGAAATGAATTGATATCTGTGGTGATAATGTGACAAAATACAGTTCAAGGTTTATAAATACATTTGTAAATCTGTCCTTACCAGCTACAGCCATAATAATATTTAATCCATCCACATAACGATTGACTTTTATCACCTTGGAGAACAAAATTGAATAAAACCTCTGACACAGTGCAGTAAAAATTAATAAATGATGTTCATGGAGGACCTCAAAACCAGTTTAAGTCGCCTTTTTAAAATTTTACTTTAAAATGGTTAAAAAGCGGCATTCTGAGTAAAAATTAAAAGAGGGCTGGATTTAATTTAACAATCCCAGACATATTGAAATTGAGGTGAAGTTGTCAGATCTAAAGCAAAGTGAAATTTAGTCAGGCAATGACAATGAACTCCTACTGTGGAGAGAAAATTATACCAAAGTTTTCTCTTGTTATGGTGCAGTCCCATACAACTGGTTTAAAAATAATAACTAAAACTGTGCATCCTCAGTTAAGAGGTGAATATATATAAAAATAACAATGTGTCCGTTTGTAAGGGTTCAGTCCCTCCTGTAGTGGAAAACACTGTATCCCAGTTCCAGCAGCGCTCCACCCAGCAGCACCCAAAGTGGGACACACACCACACTGACCCAGATGTCCGTCAGCTTCTCCAGTCGGGAGCACAGAGTCAGGCAGAAGGCCAGCTTGAGGAGCAGGGCTGTCAGGTACCACAGCCTCCTCTTCACGCTCTTCTCCTCGTCCCTGGGGTCAAAGTCCGGCTTGCAGCGACCCGCCATCTCCACGATCTGCATGAGGATGAGGATGGTGTCAAAGGTCCAGACGGGGAGGAAGATCAGGAACCAGTTCCAGTGGATTTTGGAGTCCAGCTTGAGGGCAAGCATGATGAGGAAGACCAGGGCGAAGATCCAGGAGAGGAAGACTCGCTGAGCCAGGGACATCTTCATCTAGGAAGGCGGCGACTGGCCAGGCTCATCCACCGACTGAGGCTGGAAACGAGGCCGAAGAGAGCAGCGAAGGCGGCGGAGTGATCCCAGGGCAGGAAGACAGGCTCTCTGTCTGGAAATAAAACACAAACGGTGAATAAGAAATAACCAAAGTCCAGTAGCGGGTGAACATAAAGCTACTGTAAGTCACTCAGTACTGAGCTACTGAATGTTACTAAAACAATGTAGTAGGAAGAGCGCTTACCGAGTTTACCGGGACTATTTCCTTAGAAATACAGTTTAAAAGACCAACTCGTTAACAAGAAAACATTTATACTTAACCGTTTAACAGCAAACCAACCAGGTAGTTGGCGTTAGCTTCAAGCTAAAAACGCATTTCCGGTTTGTGTTTTTAAGAACGTGATGTGTTTCCTGTACTCCTTTCAAAATAAAGGCATACGATTTTTATTTATTTTTTTACAATTGCTTTATCAGTTTCTATCAGACTACACAGAAAACACTAGCAAGATTTTATGGTAAATAACGATGGACTTTTAGAAAGAAAGAAAGAAAGAAAGAAAGAAAGAAAGAAAGAAAGAAAGAAGGAAAGAAAGAAAGAAAGAAGAAGAAAAATGGGAACCAATAACATCTAAAATCACATGTTTACATACCGCAATTTTTTCTCACTGTTAGGAAAGTAGATCTATGGAAGCCCATTTCCGCCACTCTAAAAAAAAATAAAAAAAAAATTATCTCGAAATTTTGAGATAGTATCATTTTTTTTTTTTTTTACAGAGTGGCGGAAATGGGCTTCCATATAGATCAGACTAAACTCTTCCGGTTTTAGGACAGGTAGGTTTAACAAAATGTGCTCTACTTGTTAAATTCCAGAATAACTAAAAAGAAAATTTGTAATTTTGAATTGCAATTTACACAGATAAAGATTAGTGTTTGATGATATAGCTTTGTTAGCTATTGAAAACTGTTTCCTTTTGTGACATTAGAAGGAAATCAAATTAAATCAGAGAATATATGAGTGATTATGATTCTTCTTTGGGTCAAATTTCCAGATGCCTGAAAATGGTGTGTTTTCATCTGTTCAAACTATTATAAACAAACATGGAAATGTTCAGCCAACATACTACTGAGGAAGGAGATATGTCTATCTGTGAAAAAATGTCTGCATCAAGTCCAGAAGAGAATGCCAAACCCTGGTGATGATGTTGACTGAAATGACCTATGATCAGATTAAACTAAAATTGAAGGGTTTTAGTGTGATGAACATCTTTAATAGAAGAATGTTTAAAACCTCTGCAACCCTTGAGATCCAACTTGGTAGATAAATAACTAAATTAAATCAAGAATACATTGTTTACTTTGAAAGGTACAGTAGAAGAAGATTTAAATAATACCCTATTCATTCATACATCAATAATCAATTCAATTTAAAATAGCATATATGTTTTTTTTTGTTTAGGTATTACTGAAATTTATTTATTTTTATGGGGCCAGTATAACAAATTTATACAAAGTACAATTCTGGAGACATCATAGATTGTCCAAAAAGTAAAGTACAAAATGCTTTGAGGTAAAACATCATTGAAAAAGATTATTTTAAAAAGTTCTTATTTTAAAAAAAAAAAAAAAAAATCTATTCCTTTTAGGACAAATGTTCACTGTACAAGATCTATCCTTTCTAAAAAAAAACAAAAAAAAAACGTACTTTTTATTTACATGTTAGTGGTGGTGCAAAATACAGTGTGAGACAACATTCAGTTGAAAATGTTTCCATCTTTGTCGAATGTAAACAAACATTGTTGTATTCCCTTGAACCATGAAGCCCATGCAGGAAAAGCAAATGCAGTCACAACATAATTTTGCATTAAGCGCTCGGAGCGCTGCTGAAAAGCGAGAAAATCTCTTGACCCCCAAGCAGCACACGAAGGAGCGAAGACAGGGAATATAAAAGAGTCTTCGTCAGAGTACACAAATACAAAACAACCTGTAACAAAATATAATGTGTAGTTTTTTCTCTTTAAAGTACATATTCTCCAGGGAAGCAAGAGAACAACTAAAGCAAATAACTGAATTAAAGGAAATGAATGAATAGAAATATTTATTTTCCCCACAAAGAACAAATCCCATAAAACAACCGAGAAAGAAAAAGAAATCAACAGTTTCAGTTTGTCTCATAATACTTTACCTTCCAAACCTAATCCACTTAGGATACTCTGTGTCTCACTGATATGTAGTTACATTTATAAATTAAATTTTAAAAGACATTCTAATATATTTTTAGTTGTAAACGACATGCACTACCTTGTCATTGGCAGGGGATTCATTTTTTAATGCTCTGTATCCACAGACTATAAGAAGTAAGATTATTAGTGCAACTGGAGCTTTTGACACTCAGATGAATTCAGATTATCTCAGTGAACAAGAATATCACAGAAAATCTCAGTTTTTCAGCTTCAAAATGAAACTCATCAGTGTAATTCAGTCTACAACTAAGAAAACCTCACAATTTAGTTTCTCTGAAAATGCGAACATTACATAAGCCAATGAAAAAAAAAAGACGTTTATGTTAAACGCCAGCAGATTGTCGCTGACATTTTCCACAAGAAGGGTAAACACAAGATACAGAGTGGCTGCAAGCAAACATGGAACGTTACATGGAAGGAAAAATGGCGAGGAATAAAAAGATCCATAAGCAACAGTAACTACCACAGCCTTGAGAGGATTGTGAAGAAAAGTACATTCGAAGGACTGCAGAGGGAGTCAGTGTTTCAGGACAGAGAATAACTATTGTAATACTTGGTCTAAGCTTCTTTTGAGACGTCTAAGCGTTTTATGGAAATGTTATGATCTACATTATCAGGAGGAAGACAGCTGATTTAACAACTGAAGCTGTTTCTACCTCACTTTTCCTTCCACTCAACTTTCCATTAATATAATTGCATGCAGCAATAAGGGAACTTTCACCTGCTGCAAAATAAGCATTTGTGGCTTACTCTCTCTCATTGTGGAAAGTGTCAATAACTAATAATTTTAGTTATCCTGAACACTATTATTTTCTGAGAAACTGTATTTTGGGTTTTCATTATTTGTAAGCTAAAATCATTTGATTAACAGAAATAAATGTTTGAAGATCTCTGTGTGTGTAATGAATCTATCCAATATATAAGTTTCACTTTTTAAGATGAATTCCTGGAACAAGTTAACATTTCAATAACATTTTAAGTTATTTAGGTGCTCTTTTGTGTTTGTTGATTGAATCATCTTGTTAGGACTTGGGACTTTTTTTAAATAGTAAAAAGGTTTCATCATTTAGGATTAACACATCTTCAGCCATCAGTACCACTTTATGTCAACTTGGACATACATGCTGATTTTTTTTTTTTTTTTTTTGTAGCTGCTTAAAGGTTTCATAAAAGAATTTAAATAATATCCACACTGGAAGAAGGTTGTCATTGAAAGTATAAAGGTAAAATGGAAGATGTACCCTTTTGCTGAAATGTATTAATTTTGTGTCCCATTTTCTACCTAAATATTCCCGCACACCCTCGCTGCGGGTCCCAGGAGGGGACCACAGCTACACAGTGCTCTGCCTGCTCTCGCGGCTAAGGCTCTTTCCACCCGAAGAGTGTGAAGGGAACTCAATAAATATCCCATCCGAGTCTGAGCCGGCAGACCCCGGAACTTGTCCGATTATGGTTTCAGGGCTGGACGATTCACTGGGCGGCGAGGAGGACGCCCCCTTGCTGAGGTCAGTCACTGTCGTGGTGGCCTCTGTGCCATGGAGCGCGTTTGAGGAATGAAGGATGGAAGGAGAGGACAGGGCCAGGTCCATGGCACCGGCGCCTGCTTGTTTAATCCCTGGGAATGAAACAGCATTGTTGTGTTGTTACAAATTCTGGTGTTATTTGATAAGATGGTGGGTGAAACCAGTTAGAAATCAGCCCTACCATTAAACTGAGAGCCCACGCAGAGTCTGTTGGAGGAGGGACCAGACAGCTCAGATCCTGGAGCCAGGTCGGAGTAGGTCAGCCCCTGTTCCTCCAGGCATGATATAATCTCACAAGCCGAGTGGCGGCGGATCCCTCCGCTGCCGACCGAGCTGGGATCCGGGTCGTACTCCGCCACGGGGGTCAGCAGCAGGGGGATGTTGTAGCTCTTAGATCGTACCACAGGGTTTTTGGATGGCTGGTCTGCAGACTTGGGCCAGCCCCACGGGACACGCTTGTCTGTAAAACAAGACGAGAGCAGGAAAGGGCTTCCTTTAAAGACCTTTCAAAATACAGCACATCATTATTACTTTGCTTCTGGCTCACCGAAAACGCAGCAGTGATCGTCATCCTCCTCTCCAGAGTGAAGGCCGTGGGTGCCCAGGTAAGGTGAGACCACCTTCTGTACCAGAGACTCCAGTCTTAAATAATCCTCATTAACGCCGCGCGACTCATGGACCCCCTGAAACACACAGCGGTACAAAAACCTGACAGGTTGGGTCACAGGTGGGCAGAGTACCAAAACCTGTACTCAAGTAAGAGCAGCACTACCTCAACATATTTCTACTCAAGGAAAAGTGAAAAATAGCCATCCAAGAAATTACTCAAGAGTAAAAATGTATTTGGTAAAACGTGCAAAACATCAGTCATTTAATATTTGAAAATTACATCACCAGATGGACCAAAACATAAAGTTATGTAGAAATGTTTGTATTTTAAAGACTAAAATGAAAATAATTTTTATTTATATGAAAAAGAAACATTTTTCCAAATGAATTTCTTTTAATATAAAACTTATGAAACTTGAACAAAAACTGCAGGTGTGTGTCTGGCTCTTAATTAAAATCATTGTTTTTCATTCACATAAGTCAATCACAGTAGGTTGAGAATCTAGAAATTTTACTCAAGTAAGAGAAGTGATACTTCATAATAAAGCTACTCAAGTAAAGTAAAAAGTGCAGCATAGTACAAATACTCCTAAAGTGTGTTTTTCTTTTCAAAATGTTACTCAAGTAAATGTAATTGAGTAAATGTAACTAGTTACTACCCAACTCTAGTCAGTGTTTCAACAATTTCAGAGTTAAAATGATTTTGGTGATTATAATTTTGCATTGTCATAGGATTAAATTCAACTGTTACAATAGTACAGCAAATAACATCAATAAATTTTAATAGCAAGAACTGGCTGCAAAAGTTTCCATTTATTCCAAATTTTCTCTTTTTACACTCAAATACATACAAATAACCTCCACTAATATTTGGAGAAGCTTTGAGAAGCCCTACACTTTTTAAAAATAATAAAATTTGGTTTTTCAATGGATAAAACAGATTAAGATAATGGTTTCCAGAATGGTGTCAACCTCAACTCTATAGACAACAGACTTTTCTTAAACCTGTGTGGTCAGAAATAGGAAACTCTGTCTGTCTTGGTGAGTATCCAAACATGAATCCAAAATTAAGCCAAGACTATCATTATTCCTCTGCAACGCAATAAGATATTAATGAGGGTAAATATGAACCCAAACATGATTAAAACCAACATCAATAGGATATTGGAGGCGCTGATAAGTAACGGTTAACCTACAGAAAGAAGTGCAGAGGAACGAAGAATTTACAGGTTTTACAAATAAAAGTCTGAAAAGTGTGGCATGTCTTTATATTCACCCTCCTTACTGCAATAACACTTAATAAAATCCAGCGCTTATTTAGCCTTAACATAACTGTGAAGAGCATGAACATGTCTTAATGAGCATAATGTCTGAGATATCTCCTGCACAAGGATGCTAAGTCCAATACCAAAACAAGAAGCTTTACTGACGGTACAAACAAAGGAACGACGTGCTGCTTCTGTTCAAAACAAAAATAGCTGAACAAATGAGGGTGGAAGTAGGAGATAATGTTCTGCTCACCTGCAGTATGAGCAACATCTGCGTGACAGAGGGGGGCACGCGGGCCCGCGGCCGAGACAACGCGTCCTCCAACTTCACACTCAGGACGATGGTGTTCCTGAAGTGAAGCAGGGCCAGCTGCCTGACAGAGGGCTCCTTACCCTGCAAGAAACACAGGGAGGAGGAGACCGCGTTGAGCACCACCCAGGAAAAAGATTCAACAGAAGAGACGTGGACAAAAAAAAACAAACACAAGCAGCTTGTTCAGGAGTTTGTGCACCTGGACTGGGTGAAAGATGGCCTGCAGCATGGAGAGAACGTCACAGAAGAAGAAGTCCCAGGTCTCTGCCAGCGAGTCGAGTAACTTCTGGCCTGCATGAATCAGAGACAAAACCATAAAAACAACCTTGTAGGATTCATTTCTGTTTACATTCACCGTGTTTTGTCACATTACTGCAACAAACTGCAAAGTGTGTTATTCAGAGCGTATGTGACAGGCCACCACAAAACAGTGAACGGAGACGAAGGGGAAGATTACATGGGTAAGAGCAATCCGAAAAGTTTAAGAAGGATTTTGTATTTAGTGTTTGCTGCAATTAGTCTTTTGGGTTATGTCTCTACCAGCATGGAGAGGTGAACATTTTTACGCATTCACCAAAGCAAAACTGCTCAAGCAGCTCTTCTGCCTCGATCTGGTAGCTTCAGCTGCATCTTTAGGGTGATTTTCTGCATGCAAGTCAAACCTAAACCCCATTCTCAACTAATTTTCAGCCTCTAAATGGGTTTCCTCAAGTATAGCCTTGTATTAGACATATCCATCTTCCCACCAACTTCAGCAGATTGCTGTATTTTCAGGGTTACGTGAAGATTTTGTTTTTCAGATGTGAGTTAAAGCATGTGCCAGACGTTAACCCAGACCTACCTTCATAGTATCTTATTTTGTCCCGAAGAATGACCATGCCTTTTGTCAGAAGCTGATTCTGTGGAAAGTCGACAACAATTATGGTTGTGATATAAGAGTATAATTTATCGTCATTAATGTTCTTGTCTGATAAAACAGTGAGGCTCAGGTTAGTAATGAATTTAAAAAGAGAAATTAAATGTGCGTTTACCTGGAGGTACTCTGAGAAGAAAGAACCCAGCTCAGTTTTCAACAAATGCCTGAAAAAGACAACAAGTGTTTATTTTCTAAACTTTTAATGATCAAATCTACTGGATGAAGATGTAATAAGATATTTAACCACGTTTTGTAAAGTAACCGAGTAGTTTCCCGGTGAAAACAAAGACGATATGCAAACAGTCTGTTTTCCTGAAGAACATTATGCTCCTATCCTTCTGTGGTCAGAAAAGATGAATCCACGTCTTTGTGGCTTTTTCCGGAAATATTTTCAGTCGGCTAACGTGGAGGCAGAGAGAAGTGATGGGTCTGGCTCGGAGAGATAATGAGATATCTGGCCTGACCACATGACTCCACAGCCCCACATACACATCATACACAAACAAGGTCGTTGAGAAGAAAACAGTCAGTCAGCAGCAAGCGCTGGACAGACAGTAATTACACAGATTACAGCACAAAATTACAGTAGATCAAGAGTCCAAAATGAAGCAGCTAGATCTTCACAGCTGGGGAATCCGCGTCTTGTGTTGATTTCTAAACCTACCGGACGCCTTCATTCAGGGTGTAGAGTTCGTTATCGGCCAGGCCCTTCTTCTGGAAGACTGCTATGACAGCGTTGTGGATGCTGCAAAGCAAACAGAAACCGCACTTTATTGCTGGTCTAAATCCAGCGTGTCTTCTGTCTCCGCTCTAATCTGGTGTACCTGTTCCAGGTGGCGTTGGCTCCGGCCCTCTTCTGCTTCTCCCCTCTGTCCTCCGGTGAACTTTTCTCACTCTTACCAAGCTCACTGAGGCTTGGCGAGCTCATCAACTTCAGCCGGTGCAGAGTCCTCATGAGGAAAACATTAAAGGTGGACAGGGGACAGACGAGAAAGAAGGTCAGGCAATGAGCCGACATACGCAGAGGAAACACGAGGAGACGGCTCCGAGGCAGAGGAGAACTCAAACGGCGGAGAAAAAAAAAGGAAACAAAGAGCAGCCGGTGACAGAGGAGGAGGAGGAGAGAAGTAGGACAGAGTGGTGCATGGTGAGACTGGGGCAACAAGCAAAGAGCAGGATGGGTGGAGCCCAGCTGGGAGGTGAAGCACAGTGTCGCTGCGCCGCCGGATTTCTCAGAAGAGCAGGAAAACAATAGCACATGCACCACTGAGGGCATTCTCTGCCTCCTTCAACTGCCTCGCAGTCAGTACAATACCGCCATTGATGCAAACAAATATTTATGCAGAGCACAGATGCCAGAGGAACTACAGGGTAAGCAGGCCTAAAGCAGTTGCTGCGCTTGTGACTGCACTGAGAAGAGGAGAAGGAAGTCATATGGTTTATTGACAACAGCGGAAAAAGGGACAGGAAGCAGCGACACGTTGCGAGACAATGAAGAAGGTTTTCCTGCTTCACCACAGCTGGATGCGGAAAACCAACAAATGAAAAACAGACCTCTGCTGCAAAACAATGCCGCTAAAATATTCTCAGTCATTTATTTATGAAACGTATTATTTAGCTTGAGACTTGAGACTTTTTATCTGTGGACTGATGAAACAAAAGTGGAACATTCTGGAAAGTGTGAAGTCCTGATGAACTAACAGCACTAGAGAAAAAATAACATCTGCCTCCCTCCACAGCAAACACTTGATGCCAGCCTGGAAGTGTGGCACAATCAGTTATTTTGTTCAAGAGAACATTTAGTTTTTCACACAATGAATTAAATTATTATTACAGAACTGCTCTTTGCATTTATGATCTGGAGACTTTTAGTGTTCTAAATATTGCAATAACTGAAGAATCTGCTGAGAGGTATTTTTCACTGCAGTGTAATAAAGAGTTTATCTGTAATTTATTTGCAGTATAAATACACTGCAAAAAGACAAAACCTTATCAAGTATTTTTGGTCTAGTTTCTAGTGCAAATATCTTAGTGCACTTGAAATAAGATAACAACTAGCTTCAAATAACCTCTTAGTAAGTTATAGGAGCTTGTTTCAAGTCTGTAATTTAATATTAATATTAATATAATATTAATTAATATTAATAAAACAATACAAGTTCCACTAGCAGATTATTTCACTTATAGCAAGACAATTTTCTCATATAATAAATAAAATAATGCCAGTGGAAGTAGCAGTTCACTTTAAATCAATATTAAGAAATTATTGACTTAAAACAAGCTCCTATATCTTGTTGAAACATTAGTTGTAAGTTAGGTTTGTCTATGATATTTGCACTAGAAAATACTTGGTGACATTTTGTCTTTTTGTAGACAGAGATTTGTTAGGGAATACATCAAAATATGGTGGTGGCAGAATCATGCTGTGTGGATGTGGACCGTTGGAAGAAGCTGCGAAAGACTCGAGTTTAAGTCCCGACTTCTAGAACATGAAATGTTTACATTAACACAACATTATCAACACTTCCTGGCTCATACTTAAGTGTTTTAGAATTTCTCATAGATTTTGATTCAATGCAGTAAAATAACCTGTTTGAAAATGGCAGCAGAGTGATGAAGACCTCATAGAGAACTGAACCAGAGAGTCTACTAGCGTGAGAGCTGCCACAAATCTCTCTGAGGGTGGAGAGCTGAAACTTTATCTGCTGGGCTGAGTCACTGCTCTTCCTCTCTATGTGGGACATCCCCTTTAGGAGACATGGTCCTCCAAATCCTCATTTATTTCAGGAACCTGGATGTAGCCTAATTGTAATTTTTAGGACCTACTTTGGTGCAGTCATAAAAAAAAATGTGTCCTCAATTGAAAATTAAACTTTAAAACATAGAGGGAGAGAGAGAGAAAAAAGCTATGCATATTTTCTAAAGAGATGGGTGATGAAAACAAGCTCTCTGAAAAATAAGACACGATGAGTTTAAACCCACGCAGTCCAGAAACTCTGAGTGCTGACAGCACAGCAGTAAACAACAGACCCCCTTTCACTCCCACGCACGCACGCAAACACAAACAGCATGAAAAGCAGGGCCACAAACTGATGAGATGAACAAAAGGAAAGAACCGAGTCAATCAAGCATCCCCAGCATGAGATCATTATCACCAGACCAGCATGTGTTGCAGAGAAAGCTCAGCTGGGTAAGGAAATCATCTGGGACCAGAAACAGGCTTAATGCTAATTAATATTTCATGCGTTTCTTCCCCAGGATACCGCATGGTGTTAAATGTTAATACCGGGCAGGAGCTGAGCCTTACCTCCTGAACGGATGCTCGGTGCCGCTGCTGTCCATGTCCGGGCTCGGGGGAGCGGCCGAGAAGGTGCTGAAGTTGAGGGAAAGGGGTCTGGGGGAGGAGCGGGAGGCGTGCCGCCGCCGGAGTCCGTCAAGCATCTGAGCCCAGGAGGAAGAGGTGAAGGAGGAGGAGGGGAAATGAAAGCAAAACAGTCGTTACGGTTACAGGAGAGATGTTTGAAAAAACAAGCAAGGTGGTTTAAAGTGAACAAAGCAGTAGGGGGTCCCATCCAGGCCTCTCTGTTCAGACACTACAAATATTACAAATATGAAACTAGAGAGGTCAAACTTGACTGATTCACCAACGTAATACTTATTTTCCCAATTAGCAGCTTAATACTTTTGTGGTTTGGTTGCTTTGGCTGCAGTGGGACATTTTATTTTTTTAAACAAACCGTTCCTCAGTTCATATCCAACAAGGAGGTTTTCACATGATTCACTGACCCAGAACCTTGAGCTGAATGTCTTAAGCTTATGTCCTTCACAGCGAGACACTCACCACCCGATACCACTGGGAAAACAAGTGTCAAACATTTCATCCTTTCCACGCTCTCTCATATTCAGGTTATTCTGTGGATTTTCCTTCAGATTGTTGCCTTGAGGAAAAATTCACACTCATTTAATCTTCAGATTCTTATTGAGTATTTTCCTTCAGTTATATAGAGTCTGTCAGTACCAGGCCTGTCACAATAACAAATTTTGCTGGACGATAAATTGTCCCAGCAGGTATGACGATAAACGATAATATTGTTGTTTTGAGACAATTTTCAGATAACAATACTGTAATGGCATAATAATGCAAGAACACATTCTGGAAAATCTGTAAACTTTAAAGTCTAATGAACATTTAACACTGGAAGACATTTTAAATATCCAAAACAAAAGTTTTCTGAAACAAACATGGCTGCAGGGTAAAACAGTTTCTCTGGAAAATGCCCTTCGTGAGTGTATGTGTGTAGATGCGTGACTTTTTGTTGTGTTTTGATGGACTGGGTCCTGTCCAGGGTGTACCTCGCCTCTCGCCAAATGGCTCCTGAACAAATTCACCATCTGGAATGAATTGATGGATGGATGTTTTGACTTCTTTGTGTATGTTTCACCTGAGTTATTACTGAAACCTGTTGTGAAATTTGCATAAATAATCCCAACCACCAATCCTACTCCTGGACAGGCTGCTAGTCCATCAACAGAGCAACACAGAGACGCACAGGGAGAATATGCCATGTCAACAAAACATTGCTATCAATGGCACCAGCCTCATAAGAAAAGTCTCAGAAAAAATATTACTAAATTTAGCATCTATTTTCCACACAATCTTACGGCAGTAACCCCCTAGTTTCTTTGAAACCGTTCTGGAAGATCTCCTGCTGCCTGATCAAAACCTCTCTCAGGAGCTGACACCATTGATTAGCTCAAAGAAAAAAAGCAACAACTACAAAAATCAAAAACATCAGTCAAAAGGGAAGAACAAAAACAAACCACACACTGTCACGGTTTTTAATTTACAGAAGTTGTTCTTTCAGAGTCTTCTCTGTCAGTTAAGAGTCATTCAGAAATAGCAGACGAGTGTTTGGTAATCACCTTGCAGCCTTCCTGTAATCACTCATTACATCAGCAGAAAAAAAGGGAACCAGCATGTGTGTACATGCATCGGTGAGTAAGTGAGTGAATGGTTCCTGTAAAGGCTTTGTGGCCTTACAGTTACAGTGTGTTTGGGTGTCTCCCTGCATAGAAACACAAAACTGAAGCTCAACAGCAAAGCACCACCCGGTGGTCAGAGGGGGGAATTACAGTCTGGCATGTCTCTTTATAAGACAAAGGTTTTACAGAAGAATGTTAGATAGTGGTGAGGAATGTTGATTGGTGTGTGTTAATAAGGTCTGATCAATTATTACTGGATTAAATCAAATCTGAGAGAGGAAAACAGAAAGCGTCTCGCAGAAATGCCAAGCCACGCCAGTCTGGGCATTTCTGCTTTTGTTCTCCCCTCCTCCTTGTCTGCGACTACACTCTCACATCCGATCGATGCCGCTGTTTAATTTCTAATCGACCGATCTTTTCCGACCAATTGATTTACAACTGAGCGGCCTTTCCCCCGACATTAGACGGCCAATCGATCGGCGCAGACACGCAATCAACAGTCCACGTTTATCCTGCAGGGGAGGACCGTACAGCAGCGAGCCGTGCGTACGTGGAGCTTTCTAATTCACCACTACCTGTATGGATAAAACGCCGGGGTGAACACACCCGCACGGATGTAAACACGCAGATGAGCAAGTAAAAAAACAAAACAAAGAAACACACAGTATCACTGTTGGGTACAAAGTTGGTGTGTGTGAAATGCGCCCCCAGCCCGCCCACAGCAGCAGCAGCAGCAGCCTGCGCTCACCGTTCCTGATACCGTCGTGTCGCACCCGGTGGGATGAAGCGGTCATGTAGAGCCGAGAGGAAGCGTCTTCTGACCGGGACTCATCAGCGGGAGGCTCCTCTAGCTGCACCACGCAGGATTGCGCAGCCCCACGGGCGGCGCGTCAGGGTGCGGGACGAAGGGTCCGACCGACCGACCTCTCATTCATGAGGCAGGAACCGCCGCTCGCTCTCTGGCTGCGGCTCGCCCCCGCTTTGTTTTGACGAGATGCAAAAAAAAAAAAAAAGGAAAAAAAAGAAAAAAGCAGAATCCTGGTCGCTGTTACGAGCATGCACGTGAACGCGCGCTGTGGTTATTATTATTATTATTATTATTATTATTGTTATTATTATTATTATTATTATTATTATTATTATAGCTTTATGCAAGCGAGGAAAATCGCAGAGCTTCATCAGAAACATGCAGTTTGTCTCTGTAACTCATGGGATAGTTTATTGTGCCACTTCATTGATGGAAGCAATTATAAGCAAAACAGGAAAGAGCAGTGGGCATGATGGCAGACGTACAGATAGTGACGCAAGAAAAAAGAACTGCATGTGCCACATGCAGTTCTTTATCAGTAAGAAAAATAAGATCTTAATCAAACCCACATTATCTTCACTGGCTTTAAAAACAATGCGGGGGAGTGGAAGAGAAATCATACATATCTTTTTGGATGGGTTAAATACAAACATCTAAAAAGTGCAACATGAATTTGTATTCATCATCGCCAGAGTAAACAGTTTTGTACACGTAGAAACTGGGAAAAATGGCCCAATTCTTCTTTGCGAAATAGCTGCACCTCTGTCATCTGCGAAAAGCAAATTTTAAGTCCTTACACAGATTCTTAGTGAATTTAAGACAAGACTAGGATCTGATCATCCTGAAATATGTTTTAATTTAAACCTGCCCCAAAGCTCTGGGTGGATGTCTTTAAATATTAAGCTGTACAGGTGGAAAATAGCTGATGTTATGACACAAAATAACCACCAAAGGAAACATAATGGGCACTAAACATCATAATGACAAAAAGAACAATAAATGATTAAAAAAAACCACAAATATAAATTTTTCCATTTTATTTTTCATATTGTGCTTGTACAATTTCCAATAGGTCATGTTATTTATGGATTTGAATCTTTTAAAAGTATCTGCCTGATTTTTATTTGACTTTTTCTGGTTTGTCTTTTGTCTCCTCGTGTAGAATAAAGATCAGAGATTACGACACAAAACTTTAAGTTCACCTCGGAATTTTCTCTAACAAATGTCCCTGCGCTTCCTTCTTATATTATCAGTTGTAGTCTAAAGGGGTCTAAATAAAATCATTAAGTAAGTTGTCTTTTAAATAACATTTTTTTTAATGATCAATTTATAACAATTCCTCGTAGCCGTGGGCTTGTTGACACTTTCCTTTCCGATAGTCATGAAGGCAGCATGAAGAAGCTCCTCCCCCTGCACTGCGAGCGGGAAGTTCACACGGTTGCTACTTTGAAAGCGTAAACTGCACATTTGTTAAATATTTCTTTGGGTTTTTATCATAAAAATAACTTAGAGGAGCTTAAAAAGGTGAGTTATACTTACACGTTTCGTAGTTATTCATAGTTTTACCTGAATACAAACCGTATTAGCAAGTAAAGGGGAAGATTGAGAGCTTTTCCTAAAAGTTTCCAGCATTTAATAAACTCTTCACTTGTTATTTTTATGTTATAAATAATTTAGGAGTTTTAAATAAGCTACTTGACACAATAGAAAGAGCTACTGGGCTGTGCTCCGTGTTTATGTACAGCTATGGAAGTCCAAAAGGGTCACAATTCAACAACAACAAAAAAGTCATCCAATGGTTGACGTTCACATCAAACTTCTCAGTAAATGGAAAACGACTGAATATAATGTTTAATATGTAGAATATTAACAAAACATTTGGAGCTTTTATAGTATTTATTTAATCAAAAGTAAATATAGTAAGTTACCCAAAAGTAAATGATGATGGAGTTAAGATAAGTGGAATATGAAGAAGTTGCAACAACTTTAATCATTTCATGGTGGACTGCACCAAGTGAACAATGAAATAACTCAATAAATTCAGGATGAATGAATTTTAATTCATAAATCTCTTGTGTTTATGTGTAACTATTGGCAAATTTTAGTAAAATAATTTATTTATTTCCCATTTAATTTGACCAATGACACGTATGCATAATTATTTATGTTGTAAATTCATTTTTGCACTTTGGGCATTTCATCATTTTAGGACTACAGCTATGAGCACAGAGGAGAAGAGAGTCCACGCATCATCCAGGAGCTTCGGACAAGTAAGCAGAGAGAAAGTGGAGAGAAGCGCCATTTTTATGTTCTATTATATTTATTAAGGACAATAAGTAATAAATTAAACAAACTTAATTCATTACTAAGGTCAAAGAAAGTTGCTGGCTTTGACAGGCTTGAATGAAGTTATTTACACTGCAAAAAAAATCTTTGTCCAAAACAATTAAGAGTTCTTTCGTTTATCCTTCAGTACTTTATTTTTTAACTTAATGACAGAATTTATTTTGAATGATTGCTTAATTTTTCTAAATTTTTAATCATTAAGAAATTTAAAATTTAAATCGTATTGTTCCTGTGGTTCTAATGTTGGATAGAACCTAGAATGCTGATATAATCTGAGTTGTACATGCTTTGATCAATAGTTGTTGTTTTTAAATATGCTTTTGAAATTAATTGACGTGACAAAAGCTGAGTTGGTTTAAAAGGTTAGGACAAACAAAGCATGAAAACTGGTACTTTTATTTCACGTTTACATTTGAAATAACGGTACCAAAGATCAAATCTGCTCTGCAGTTAACTTCTCCTTAGTGTTGGATAATCCAGCTCTTAATCTGACTGGAATTATAGGATTTACAACAGAGTTGATCTAAGCTTTAAAAGATTGCAACAAAAAATAAATAAATAAAAAATTCATCAGGAAAAGACAATTTTGTATAAATAGTGTATTGAAGTCAGAGAAAAACAAAGTTTGACTGTATTTTCTATTTCAACTGAATGGAAAAACATGAATTTCTGAAAAATAATGTACAATAATTACAGCTTTCTTCACCACACTCCTGAATTGGAAGCACTGTGTTGTTTAAATTGGTTTGTAATCTTAAACCTACTGAGATTTATTAGAATAAGAAACAAATCTAGAGTTAAATGACGTTTGATTCTTTAAACTGTCAAGTACCTAATCTATAACATGCTGTACCTCTGTGTCTGGACAGTGCACCTACACGGCGGAGGAGTACCGGGCCGTGCAGGACGCTCTGCAGCAGCGGCTGGGACCCGAGTTCATCAGCACCAGAATGGCTGGAGGAGGACAAAAGGCAACACTTCGTGTTTCTTCGAAGCCGTGACGAGCGTTTTAAAGACTTCCTGCAACAAACCACCTCTGGGGTTTGAGCTAAATGGACCTTTTTCCTGTTTTGGGCAGGTTTGTTACATTGAAGGACATCGCGTCATCAGCCTGGCCAATGAGATGTTTGGATACAATGGATGGTCTCACTCCATTTCCCAGCAAAATGTCGGTAAGAAGTGCTTGTGCAGTCAACGTCAAATGCAAGACGTTATTTGTCAAATGCCAATATTTTGTGAGTAATAAAGTAATGTATGATCATTTTAAATTTAAAAATAATTATAAAAACAAGTTTTCCTTTGTTCTCAGACTTTGTAGACCTCATCAATGGGAAATTTTATGTTGGAGTCAGTGCGTTTGTCAAAGTGCAGCTGAAGGTTCGACAATCACTCTTAATTTTTTCCAATCCTTTATGTGATTCACAAACTCTTCATTAATGTCTGCTTGGAGTTTTTCTCTGTCTTGTTACATGAGAATCACAAAATTCAATGCATTTTATTGGGATTTTTTATTTGACAGAGCAACACAAAGTAGTGCATAATTGTAAAGGAATGCTTGGTTTTCCTCATTCAAATGTGAAAAAGCGAGGGGTGCTGTTGTATTGAGACCCTGCAATAAGCAAAACTGGTAAAGCCAAATGGCAAAAAACTAAGCATAATTTTCCTTCCACTTCCTAAATACTCATGCCGTCAATGTGAATTTGTGAAATGGATCGATTTGTTTCCCTCCAGGACGGGTCGTTTCATGAGGATGTGGGGTACGGAGTCAGCGAGGGTCTGAGGTCTAAAGCTCTGTCTCTGGAAAAGGCGAGGAAGGAAGCTGTGACAGACGGCATGAAGAGAGCTCTGAAGTAAAGAAGAATTTCATGTTTTTCTTTCTTAAATTTGCTTGGATTGGTTCAGAAAAATTAACGTCTTTATTCATCATGTGGAGATGTTTTGGCAACGCGCTCGGAAACTGCATCCTGGATAAAGAATACCTCCTTGCGATTAACAAGATTCCGAAACAGGTGAGGAATAACAAAGGAAGCTGAAGCTTTGTGTCGATGTTTCTGCAATCACCGCTTCTCTCTGCACAGCCTCGTCCTGATCTGGACCCGGCACAGACGAAGCGCACCGAGGGCCAGCCGTCCATAGAGAAGGCCCGCTTCTGCAGTCTGGTCAGAGATCAAAGCCCAGTGAGTGCAATAAAACCTGCCAGGATGCCACTGGATCCCAGAGTCTTCAATCAGAACCAATCAGAGGCCCACCGGTCCAGTTCAGCTGGCTCTGCAGCAGACATAAAGACAGAAAACGTCCTCTCCAGGTGAACACACCGCGTTTCGCGGGGCGATCTCATTCTGTCATCTCTGCTGTAAAAAATGCACCTCTTACCGTCGCCTTCGTCCTCTAAAGGTCGGCCGCGGACGGTGCCGATGTCGCCATGTCCGCCCCAAACATGGACCCCAAACATCTGAGAAAGCTGCGGCAGCAGCAGCTGCAGCAGAAGTTCAGGAGGGAGATGGAGGCCAAAAAGCTGCAGCAGATACTGCAACAAGCAAAGACCGAGGAGGCGGAGGTCACGATTGGACGGAGATCCACCGGAGGTAGAATTCCAGCTAGAGAAAATATGATTCACACAGTTTAGTAAACCCTTTAATTTTTTCTGTATTGTAGCATTGAAAAGATTAAATGTGTTTGAGTTTGGCGTACTTAACAAAAAGTACATTTTAGAGGTGAATCTGTTGCAATAAATGAATTCATTGCATGATAAATTAAAATGAACTCAATAATCATTAGAGATGTTTCCCTCTTAATATTGTTGAAAAACCATCATTTTAAAAATGCTACAAACATTTGACACTCAGTACAAAGTAATTAGCACTGTTTTTTTTTGTTTTTTTTTTACAAAACTCCTGACATTTTTTCCTGTTTTTCCTGATTAATATTTTTTGAAACCCAATTTTGTTTCCACACACTTCACAATCAGTTTTAATTATTGCTGTTTTGTTTATTTATTTTGAATATTTAAAATGTCTCCCAGCTCCAGTGTTACATGTTCTTTGGAAATGAAAGGTTTCGGATCTTTGAGAGGATGCACTCGCATTAATGTACCATTATGTTTTTTAGTTGAAAATTGTCTCAAATAGCAATCATTTCTGGGACAATTTGTCATTGAGCAAAATTGCAAAATTTGTTATTGTGTCAGGCCTAATCACATCCATTTTGAGGGAAACTGTGCAATACTAGCATTGTTGAAGATAATATAGTCATGATTATGTTAAATGATTGTGAAAACATCCGCCTGACAATGATTCCACTAAGGTGTGATTGATTGCTTCCCACAAAAACCTAAAACATTGTGAGGTTGTCAATAAGAAAGCTATTCTCAATGAAAGGCGATTCAAACTCTAAAATTATTCTTAGTTCATATTTTACATGTCAAGATTTCATCTCCAGTTTTTCTTTTTCTGCTCCTCAGGTGAGGACGGTGCGTCTGCGCTTAGCGTCAACCCAACATCCGAAAACCAGTCAGGCAGCAGAAACACATGTGCAGGTAAGATTATTCAAACAGGGCAAAAATAGTCTAAAAGGGTTAAATCCTTCTCATCTGTGATTACAGTGAAAGTTATCGCAATTAACTTTTTTTTCCACAAGTTTTTAATTGGAAAAGAAGTGTAGATCTTAAAGAGGTTTCATGTGAAGGTTCATTCAGTGTTACATGGTATGGATCCATTCAAGTCTAAAATGTGGACAGTAATTAGTAGAAGTTTACATGAGGCAAATATTTGACCGTTCTGAAAACTCAACTGGATCAAACAGTACTTTAACCCATCGCCTCGGGTTTAGTTGCTGAGGTTTCCTCCTCCTGTCTTGCTGTATTTGCAGATGACCCAGAACTCTGGGACTTCACTCTGGATGGGATCGAGGAGCTGGATGTTCCCACAGGCGAGTCATCTCCCAGAGGGAGCAGGCCCAGAACGCCGGGGAGTCACCAGATGCAGACGCGAAGTAAAACCCCTCAGAGAGAGTCGACCAGAAGCCCGAACACTCACTCCAGGCTGCCACACAACAATCAGTACGAGGGGAGACCAGGTAGTGCATCTCAGAGTGTCTGAACCTCTGGCTGAAGTTTTTTATTTTAACTTCTACTCCTCTGATTTCCAGGTGAGGCCTTCAGTCCATACAGACAAGGACAGCAGCTGAAGAAACGGCGGCTGGACACATGACACTTTACTCTGCGCTTAAATTAAAACCTTTGTTTTATTTATTTTTAATATACTCATGTTCCTCTTGCACAGCCTTACTGCTACATTACAATGTTTGCACCTTATTGATCAAAGAAAACCTCTTGGGCACCATTACGATCTTAAAAGTGTTTTAAATAGAAAAATTGGAATAAAACGTTTAAATCTTTTGAGGAATGAGCAAACCCTGTGAACAGACAAATGACAGACATTGTTTGTATTTGATATTTTTATTTGTTTTTACATTTTGTACAATGTGGAAAAATGTACACAAAACAGACACAGAATCACAGGAAGTCAGGAGGGATTGGATGAGAGTAGAACTGTGCGCCGGGGCCTTTAACAGGACGGAGGGGGCTCTGGGAATTGTGTGATCGCACACGGATGTTAACCTTTGTGAGCTTGTGTTGTACAGTGGTCAAGTTGTGAAACGGTTGTTTGTTTATAGGAATAAACACCCAGTAAAGCTAGCATGCTGATAACCTGTTGCTGAGGTTGTGCCTGCGATATTGACAACTGTCAGGAAAGCAAACGAGTAAAATACTTATTCCGTTATCAAAAACGTCGAAGTTAACACTTCATCAGCATGCAAATGTTTCCAACATCCCTCGCTCCCTATAAAACTTTAAACATTGCATATTCTGCATTGCAGGAAGTCATATTTTTTCTCTAGAGAAGTTAAACAATTCGATCTACAAGCAGGCGAAAGAGTCACAACAACAGCATGGCACTGCTGTGAGGTGGTGAGACAGCAGCTGAGTCAGCAGGAGGACTTTTGAACCTTTGTACAGCCCACTCTCCACTTAAAACACGTGCTTCTATAAAGTTGTTTAGTAATAAATTCACAAAGAAAATGTCAGCAAAACAAATAAAAATCCATGTTCCCACGAGTCAAGTAGAAATACACAGCTGATTACACAACCAACACAAACGTAAATGTAGAGAGAAAAGAAACGGCACATTTTGACTCTGTGCTCTTGGTTCTGTGTCTGTTTCAGCGTTGCATGCTCTGAACCGACCGTGTCGAGTGGCTTTTAACTTTTCATACTGGTTTAAGCTGCAGGGGCTGGATGAATCTGGAACCGATCATTAGTGAGAATGCAAGGCACTAAAGTGTTCCTCGTGTTTACGGCTTAGAGTGCATGTGCATTAAGAGTGGTGACGGAGTATTATGTGAAAGCCTCACTTTAGTATATTTACAAAAACGACAACAAAAAATAGAAAATGGGTGCAGGGCAGTCATAGAAGAGCTTAATAAAACAGCAGGTTCACTCCTGCACGGTGAGAACGATATTAACTGCAACCACCCTGCAATTGCACTTTTTAATATTTCTTTACATGTTGTTTAACAACCTTTTAATAATAATTACAGTGAAACAACATCAAAATCTGATGGCTGAATACAGGTCCATAAAGAACGTTTGTTGTATTAAATATACGCTTACAAAAACAGATCACAGAGAAAACAAACGAAAAAGAAAAAAACCCCAGACACTTTGGGATGTGAGAGGTCACAGTTAAATGTTATGGGTACAAATATCTTGTGAGACATGACTTAGCAGTAAACCCATGTATTTGTGTACTTTGCACCGCCTGTCCACACAACAGAAAACTTCTTTAAATACTATCCCAATAATATTAATTTGGATACGATATGTGTGTTATCAGCAATTCATAACTCGGCTGAAGTCAAAGAAGTGATTTGATGTTTGGGTGGGGTTAACTCCTGCAGCGCCGCCTTGTCAGTTAAACTAGTAGTGATCAACACCAAGACGATGTTCTCACAGGTGAATCTGGATGATCGAAAACTCAAACCATAAAGACTCTCACAGAGATGGGAATATGTCAAATATAGAATCAGAACCCAATGGACTGATCTCTATGTACAAGGTCAATGTTTAGATGTGTTTGGGGATTAAGGCCACGTTTATAAGGGACTGTATCTACTTCACCATTATTGCATTTTAGTCAGTAGTCTCTGGGATCTATACGTACTGCAGCCCTATCACTTCTCCCTGACTTACTAAGTCCTTCCTCTAACCTTACAGAGTGACTCCACTTCTTATTTCACACTTTCTGTACACTTACACTCTCCTCCCCACTTGCCAAACGACTTTACTTCCCACCACTGTGTGGACCGGCTCCACCGTCTTCAGTCCCAGCTCGTTCTAAAGTCCAGATCAATAAGGATGAGCGTCCCAGTCCCTCCTAAAGGAATGACGATGTTGCAGCATCTTGCTTTCAAGACACCTGTGGCTGCTTTTGGTTACGCCTTCGGTGTGCGGTGCTTCTGCGGACACCACCGCCTGACTAGTCACAGCTTGCTTCCACAGCTAATGGCAGGCTAAGAATGACGCGCTTTGTGCTGTGGAGGTGTATTGCACTCTCCCACCAGTTGTCAGACAGACTGAAATCTACCTGAGAGGACTCGAACCACACCGGTCAACTCTTCAACAAAAATAATACACAATGTTAAAAAGATGAAATAAAAAAAACAAAACAAAAAAAAAGCACAATACAAAGCCAGCTAACCAGCAAAATGCAAAGAGAGGCTGTGGTTCTTGGGTCAACGACTGCCTGACCTCTGACCTCTCTGCTCTGTACGGCCCTTTGTCTCAGCTTGGAGCAGGGCCCGGACTGGGCTACGTAGGCCTTGGACTGGTCCCTCCGTGGCTGACCGTGGCCTGGCTGGTCTGACCTGTTCCCATGTGGTAGCCCTGGTGCATGGACACTGAGACTGTAGTGGGGGGCTGGTACTGCTTTAGTGGCTGAGGGGGGGTATGCATGCCGACCTGGCAGCTGCCTGTGGGTCCGGCCCACGCAGAAGCACTGTAGGAGGCTGAAGCATAGCCGAAACCCTGGTTGACTGGACCCAGGGAGCCTTTCCTCGGCCCCAGAGGCGCCGCGGGATTGGCCGGGTTGGGCAGGTGGGTGCTGGTGGTGGTTGTGCAGTTGGAGGTTGAGTGATGGGTCGGACCCAGCTGTCCCGGCGCTGAAAATTTACGGCCCATGTTCGCTGGAGGGATGATCTATGTAGCAAGGAGAAGGGAAGGATTTGTTTAAATTAGGGCTGAAACAACTAAGCAAATACCTAAATAATTGTCAACTAATTCAGTATTCGATTAATCATTAACTGGAGTCTACAGACAATCTGCTGAAAGAACACAGAGTAATTAAGCTAAAACTATATGGGTGTACAAAAAATGTGCATTTAAGATAAAAACCGTCTTTGCAAATCTTTTCCACCCAGTTTTACCTTCATCTGCTTCAAATTCTGCTAAAACTCCTATTATGTTAGAAGTATTTTTTAGCTGCAGATGCATCGATTGGTACAAACGATCAGGTGGAAGCTAAATCTGGTTAACTGGTCCTGGATGTTGAAGCCAGTCTGAGGGTCAAAGGTTACATCAAATCTGTGCATACAAAAACAACTCTAATATCTTAAGGCGTCTGACCTGTTTATGTGAAAGTGTTACATTTGGATCTGGTACTTATTTACAAAGAAACCAATAATTGCTTACACAAGAAATAGAGGATAGGTAATGTGCAACTAATTCCAGTGGAAAACATGTTTTAAGATAAGAACATGTTGATCACCTGATGCTACTATAAAAACAACTACAATATTTCTGAAATACAATTCAAACAAGCTGCTGTGAATTTTTATTGTTTATTTAGTTTTGTTTTTTGTTTTTTTTAAACTGGAGCTGTTTGAAGATGGCGAAGTCTATTTTGGCCTCAGCTGATCTCTAGCTTCAGCCTCCAGGACCAACTAATCTGAGCTGAGATTTATTTACTGCATGTAAGATATTAGCTGCTTATAGTCCCATTTTGAACAACTATCCCTTTAAATAAAAACCTTAACTGAAGGCTTACATCCAGTCCCAGAGTTGCAGAGGATCCAGCCTTAGGCCCTTTCTTGGCATCTCTGGCAAAGTTATCCACCAGCTGGTGCATGTCATCAGAAAAGGTGCTCTTGGTCTTCTGGGTCTGAGATGCGGACGGAGCCGCCCCACCCATTTGGGACAGAGAGTTAGAGTTGTTCTGGCCAAGGCTCGACCCATTGGAAGAGCTGGTTCCACTTGATCCTGCACATATATTTCACATGGATGAGATGCGAACTGGAGAAACATTTCAGTTCCTGGTCGATGATATTAAGCGTACCAGTGGAAGAACTACTGAGGCTTGGCAGCGATGGAGACGATGTGAGTGGTTGTACAGATGAGCTAACGGCTCCGTCTGCAGCTCCCATTGCAGACGGTAAACTCTGCTTCAGAGGCGACTCTGACCCATGACTCTGACCTGAGCGTTAAAACACAAGGATTAAACATTTAGGCACCATGTTTTATTGGAAACCTAGACGATCAGCCGCCTGTCCTGACCTGAATGACTGGGACTGGGCTGTCCGCTGCTGCGAGATCTGTGGCTTTTGCGTCTTCGCCGACCTCCGCCCAGAGCCACAGCAGGGGAGACGACAGACGGAGGTGGAGATTTCCCCATTTTGGAGTACAGTGCCTCTATTTCCTCTTTCTGACGACTTTGGAGGAGCTGAATCTCCTTCATGTGTCTGCAGGAGATATTAAGTTATCTTTTTGAACTTACATGATGTAAATCTCAACAGTAAGTAAATGTTTGACGCACTTTTCTCTGAGGCGACTGATTTCTTTCTGAAGGGCTTCGTCCTCCGTTTCAGAGTCCCCCTCACTGGTTTCATGGAGTTGTGGGTTTGGAGGGTCAGAGGTCGAGGACGAGGGTCCGTTCGGCAAACCGCTGCCATGTTGTGAGCTGGAGTTTGCTACTGGAGCTGGCGTCACTGCAGAAAATCAAACAGTAAATATCATTCCTTTAAATAAAGTTTCACCTCATGATACAGAAACAGCAAAAAGCTGAATCCATCTTTTTGAGCTTTAAAAAGATGGATTTAAAATTTTCATAACAATCAGACACCAGGTCTGACTCAAGTCGCAAAAACAACAAAACAAATCCTTCAGACTAGACTTCAACTAACATCCTAAAGACTAGAGACATTTATGAAGAGCTTTTATCTCAGCTGGGATGTAAGTTGAACATTCTCATTTTTGGGGGCAATCAATGTTGCCATGGTTTTAATCTCCGTCTGCTATGTTTCTTAGAGCATCAACGCCTATTCATATTTCTAAAATGGTAGATATTAGACTTGGTCATTTTTCAAAATGAAAGAGGCCTTTAGCAGCTTTTTGCCAAGACAATTGTTTGTAAGAATTAATAAATTTAAATGTAATTATTAAATTTTTATGTGTTAATTAAAGCAAGAAGGCGAACAGTAAATGATTGGATTCCATATAGCTGTGAAGCACGAAACGTGACCTGCAGGTTGTGGATTTGATGAGAAAATGTTTGTTTCAACACGGTACCAACTGTCAAGCACAGTGGAAGTGGAATCATGCTGTGGGCCCATTTCACTTCCACTGGTCCACTTCTCAAACAGGAAGGAGTAATGATACAATTCACCTTAAATCAATAGCTAGATACACCAACATTGGCCTTTTTGAAGGGGCTAACATTAAGCTTCTGGATCTAAATCCATCAACTATGTTTAGATAAAAGAGCGGTCAAATATTCAGCCAGAATTACGTCAATGTTGATGACTGCTACAAACAGCAGATATTTTCTCTGCAGTTAAAAGACATTTTCCAAAAGATTAGTGGAGTGTATGCATTTATTTGAGCCTCAATGTATAATTCTGACACTATGTAGGTAAGATAATATCCATAATTAATTTAATATTAATGCATCCAGTTCTTACAGGTTGTTTGTCGTAAATTGGGTCAAACCCCAAAAAAGAAGCAAGGGAACTTTAGCGTAACACTTTTATATAACATTTTTCAACACTTGTTTTAAACCTCCCACTTACCTGTGACTAAAAATCGTCCCACTTTAGAGGCAGCACTTGTTTCAGACGAGGCTTCGCTGCTTTTGGTCACCTGGAAGCGTCCAACGTTGGTGCTCTGAATGCCAGAGACATTAGAGATCGCTGAGGCGCCGTCGGCTTCACTGGGCCCTTTAGGCAGAGGGGACGACTGGTGGAGTGTGTTATCTGGGCTTGAAGGTGCCGAGGATGACGAGGATGAGGACGACGAGGAACTAGAGGATGGTGTGAGGGACGAAGAAGACACAATGGTGGACGGATCCGGAGCACTGTCGGCTGCGAGAGAGACCTACATAACAAGATGAACCGTGAGGTTTTTAAACTTTCAGCTGTTTAACATTAAACTTTGAATGAGACTCACTTTAAAGCGTCCCAGAGTGAAACCTCCCTCTGGAGGCTGGACGTCGTCGCCTCCCTGAGCATTTTCAGGACTTGGAGCTCTCATTATCTGAGTATCTAAATTCCCCTGCTGGTTCACACACAGAGAAAATAACACAGACAATAAAAACAGACCCAGAAGTGAAGTCAGGTTACCACAACAAATTATAAAGATAAAACAAATCCCGACTAAACAAAGCCAATTCTTTTAATAATCTGCTAAAGGCAACTAATGGTTAAAACATTAAACTAAGCTTTATCTGGACGCAGATTAGACAGGTGTTTTTTTTTTTTACCAGAATACTTCAGATCGGATAATTGACCAGTGTAAGAAAATTTTCTAACATGGGACCGATTAGGTAAGGACAATCTTTGATTTCTGTATCTAGTGGGATATGGCAGAGAAACGCACCTGGTTTGGTCCAGGAAACGGGTGTACAGGTTCAGATGGAGATGTAGCAGCTTGCTCAAAATCAGTAGGTAAAGTCTAAAATGGTAAAAAGGAATCTGGTCAAGAATCACTGCATAAGTAAAGATAGCTATGGATTTACTTCTGAGAGCTGAATTATTCACAGACCTGAGCCAGGAGCTTTACTGGAGGGGGCTGAGCCGACCCCCCTGGTGTGGTCGAGCCCTGAACACTTTGTGCGCCTGAAGTGAGGGGAAGGTTCGACGGAGGAACCAGGGCGGCTCCAGGAGGAGGAGAGGAAGTTCCGGTGGGAGGAGAGGAAGTCCCTGTGCCTGAACCGAGATCCACCGACACCGAGGAGGCGGAGAGCTGGTCCTTGAAGAGCGAACGGAGCTTCATATCGAGGGTGAGGATGTCATCCCTGCCGACCGTCTTAGACTGGACCTCGGCTCCCTCAGGCTCCGTGGGGTATGGCTGGGCCTGGTTCTGGCCAGGTACCGTTGTGGCAGGCGGGTGCTGAGAATGGATGGATATAACGGCACTATTAAAGGCCTGCCGGTCTGAAACTGAGGCGGATGGACCGCCGGCTGCCATATTGCCTGGCTGTGACCCAGGTACCGCAGGTATGGACGTCTGGGTGGATGGAGGAGAAATGGTCGAGGACGAAGTCGGGATGCTGGTCGATGGCGGATGCTGTGAGAGAGCCGTTTCATGGGAAGACTGCGGCGATGGACTCGAGTCGTTGTTCAAAGTCTGGGATGGAACGGGTGTTGGTAACGGCGACACTCTTCCTGTTGAGTGAGGAGGTGAAGACGCTGACGTGACAGGAACGGTAGCGGTGGGAGCTGCAGCTTCAGGAGGGGACTGGGTTTTGTTAGAGACATCGGAGGATGGAACAGGGGCTGACTCTTTATCGGCTGGAGCCGAGTCGAGGGTGCTGCTTCTGTCCAATCGAGCCTGTTTGAGTTGACTGAACGCGTGCTGAAGAACCCCAGATGGAGCAGACAACGAGAGGCCCAAAGGAGCTGCAGAACAAAGTGGAAACTTAACACCTGAAATTATAAGCTGGCATTAAACGGCGGATAAAACTGATGTTCTTACCAGAGGAAAGGTCGTCTCCGACAGATGTATTCGCAGACGAAGCTCCAAAGAACTGATCTTTCAGACGCGATTCTGGGACCGGGCTCACTATGAACCTCCGTCCTGTAGAATGAACCACCTGAGTGGTGGTGCTGGGGGAGATGCCTAATGAAAATCATCAAATCAAATCAGTGTGTGCCAAGATTTTTTAGTTTCTACACACGCCATCTCAGCTTTTTATAATGTCCCGACTCATTTCAGGTCAATGCAAGAAGAATGAAAACACTACACCAGTCTAAGTAAAGCTGTTTGTCCATCAAAATCTACAGCCTGTCAGTGTGCAGAAAATCAGAAGTTTGTAGCCATTATGCTGAAACAAGCGTCATCCATCAGTCAGTCAATAAAAGTATAACAGACGGAGTCAAAAAGTGGAGAAGTCTGAAGGAATTCAGAATAGTTGCTGGTTAGAGTTTTAGTAAAAATCAAACACTGATTAAAAAACAAACAAAACAAACCGTGGACTCAATTCTGCTCAATTATCTGAGTATCTAAATTCCCGGATGTGCTACATGTTTATGAATCAGTGGTCACTAAATTTAGGTCACAATTTAAAGATACTGTAATAAGTTTAAGCACCTTTTGTTTTTTTAAACAAATGTAATTGTTTGAATTATACAATTTCAATAAAAAAAAAAAATGTGGACGAGGGATGAAGGGAACAATGACCCACATTATATTTATCACTTTGCTCCAGAATTAAACTAACCTCTAAATGTAAAAGGTATTTAGAGGTTAATGCCTTTTGCATGATTTTATACATGTTCATGTCAGGCAGATACTTTTGTTCCTATAAGGATAAAACTGTGAAAATTAAACACACTAATACTAATTTTATCCATTTACCTGGTACCATGGGAACAGTCAGCTCAGGTTTTTGTTGATGGCTCATCTGCAAAGAGACAATGTATTCAGAAACATCCTCGGGATTGGCAAGCAGGAGTGAAATCTCTTCATTCATATGGGTAATAAAGACGCACCTGTGGGAAGCCATCTTTAATGCTCTCTCCCTTCTCGTCAGCCATTTCTATGACCTCCCGGACCTGCTCGATGAACGACTCACGCTCACTCTCCAAGATGAACTCACTTTCAACCTAAATGAAAAGAAGACATACTTAGACTCTGTCAGATCACGCAGTTCTTTTCAAAAGTGCCTTACAGAGGTTGGAAAAAACTAAATCATCAAAACTGAATGCTCAGTGAACGGTAAATGGCTTAACATAAATGGCATCTACTAGTAAATCAACTTTACCATTATGTGTGCAATTTCCTCAGGGTTATCCCCATCTAGATCAAATCTGAAGGTAACCATTTTCCTGTTGTGAGTTTCCAGTTGGCACTCTGCGACTCGATCTCCCACATTAGAAATCTGCAGCAGATTTCAGGTAAAACTGATTGGTGACAAATAAACACAGGAGCAGAAAGAACTCATTACTTGCAGGATAACTGCATACACTGAGAACATTTAGCTTGGCCTTTGCGGTCTTCTCATGGCGAGAACGGCTGCGGACGGATCGCCGCTGGTGACGCTTCATGGTGCGGCCCTCATGGCGACCCCCAGACGTAGAACCGCCATCGTTACCGTCACTTAGACCTGAAGCTGCATCTGACAGGCAGCTAGATGAGACAAGTTCAGGCAAAAGATGATGAGCAGACTCCCAGATTCTGGGATATTTTGTGGTGTGTATTGGTAGCAGTGCAAATTAAAAGTGATAGCATTTGCATTCAATCATATTTTGAGCATTTGTTGATGCTCTTATGAAACAAAAAGTGAAAAAAATTACAAGAATAACCCAACATTCTCAAGCAAACTATCAGTTTTTGTGGTTTACAAACATAAATTAGAGTATAGTATATGCAAGAAGAAGAAAAACAACATCATACCTGTCACCAGAAGGTGGCACTAAAGCAGAAGAACTTGCAGGTTGTTCTACTGGTGTTGAGAGAGGAAGACTCACAGAACCCTAAAACATACATTTAAACAAATTCATGACTAAATCTTTACTACTATGCTGGTAATGATTAACAGAAATCTTACCAATGAACCTTTCAAATCACTTAAAAACAGCACAGCTTAATATTTCTAAACAAAAAAATCTAATGAATTATCTTTGAACGAGAACATTAGATGAACTACAGTAATTAGTACTCTCATGCATATTTTACTGTTTGATATTTATTGGTTTGACAAATCATAAATATGTTTTATTTACTTCCATTAATATGAAATTAAGGTTTTAATTAGAATCTATTTCTACTTGTTTTACTTTAAAGCACTTTTTGATTTTCAACTTCAATAAAGCGTCATAGAAATATAATTCTACTTACTAAATATCCTTTTCTTGAATTACTTTTTACAATTTTAGATTTCATCATAAACAAAATTTTATTTTAAGTCTCATTATGATTAAAGCACATTTTATGGAGTTTCATAATTGTAGGGTTTTTAAGACGCTTCTATCTCTGATGTCCCCTCACTATAAATACAATTACGACACCTCAATTCTACAGTTTCCATAACGATTATGATCCATGTTTTAAAATCTAGTATAGCAATATCTTTATCAAAGTCATCCACCAGATGGCGCTATGTTAAAGAATGAAAAATAAGTGGATACAGTAATAGCAAGCCCATTTCAGAAACCAATTACTGCTGTGCAACAATTTTCATTTCCCTCTGAATCTGTCTCCGTCTCTGCTGAAGAGACGAAGACATTTCCACATATAGGTTACTTTCATTTTGTTCCACACTTCTATTTTTTATATTAGTTGTGTTACTCTTAATAACCCAATTAATGATAGAATAATTACAGATTCCACATTAATCAGTTTAAAGTATAATTTAAAGCCACAGCCTTTTAGGTCAAATTTAACACTAACTGATATAACTAGCTGCAGATTTTATTGGTTTGTGTTGGTTTAAATCCAGATAAAACCATCCAGGACTAGGAACATTTAATAGACTGATACGGTAATACAGCGAAAACTATTCCTATAAATGTATAATAAGCCCCGTGGTACAGGTATTTTTGCCCCAGGAATGACTACATAGTCTATGGAGCCATGCCAAGGAGAAGTATAAGAAATTCTTGACAGCAAATTCAACCACCCACACAAGTTTGTTTAGTGCTCTGAAAAGTACCTGCAGAACAGAGAGGCATGAGGCCTGATAGAGGAAGTATAGGTGCTCTGCGTTGATTGGTGGAGACATGATAGGAGGACTTGGATCATTCCCCCAAGGCTAAAAGCCATGCAAGAATAAGCAGCATGCAGAAGGAAAGAGTGGAAGAAAGCAATGGCACAAACACAGTAAGAGTTGTGTGTTCATGGAAAACAGACAGAAACGTCAAACAATCCAAACAAAAGTAGACAGAAAAACACTCATGTAGTCACTGTCAAGCAAACCAGTAGGAAATCTGAATAAAATGCATATACTGCAGCCAAATGTGTGCTGTATTCCCTGCATACAAGAGGAAACTTTTTAATGTTTGAGACCAAAATCAAAACATTAATTTCACTCATTATTTATGTATGTTAGTTTACTAATGACTATAATATGGCTGACTCATATATATACATTTTAAAAACAGGTTAAAGCAAGATTTAAAATGCATGTAAAGCATTAGCAGGAGAAGTTTGTGTGTCACCTGCGGCTGCTGAGCTCCACTCGGAGTTTGGGCCAGTGTGCTGCTGCTCTCCAACTGTGGCTGGAAAGAAACATAACAGGAGCCTGGGCATCAGAGCTTGCTGAGAGAGAATATAAACATATTAAATGAAATATACATCGAAGACTAGGAACAAAAAAGACATCTGGACAGGAGTGCCATTAAAAGACAAGCTGGAAGAATGCAGCAATACAGGTATTTAGGGCACCTTGTGAAGGCCTGGTTGCTCACTAATCTACAGTACATCTGTCAGAGATTTTCTCTGCGCTCTTTTAAAGTCACATGCACTTATCTGTTGGATAACATTGCTACACAATTCATCTATCAGACACAGGGGGTTGCTAAGCGAAAAAGCATCTTATGTGCAGTTTTTAAAAATTATTTCTTTAAACTAGAAAACACTTTGTACCGCTACAACTACTACAGTAGACAGTTACAGGAGTCTACAGATTAGTACGAACATGTTCCTTTAGTTTCCCTGAACATGTTACTCTTTAGACTGAGGACGTATTAAAAGGCTGTAGCAGGACAAAGGTACATTTTATCTACCTGAGGGGGAGGCGATGGTTGGTAGTAAACTCCGTACTAAAAAAAAAAACAAAAGCACAAGGTAAGAGTGGCAGACTCAAGACAGAAGTCAAGTTAATGGAGGGGGAGAAAAACCGGACAGGAAAGTTATGATCCTGCTGCCTAAACCAGCACCTCAAGAAGGGAATGTGGATTTTATAAATCAACAACCACCTAAACAAATGAGCTTTTACTTTGAAAGGCTGAGTTCAGAGAAAGAGGGTGTGTCCAGAAAATTTCTCCAAGCTATTATCCTATAAACAATAAATCTGACCAAAGCAAAAACTCTGTGAAAAAAACGGTTTCAGATTTCACAATTACTCTTCAAAGTCATAATGATGTGATATCCAAAATTATACCTGTGGAGGCGTCACTGAAGCCGACGAGTTGGTGGGCGCACTAGGAACCACTTCAGGCTGACCGGCTTGCACCTGGGGTGAAAAAAGATACCATGGGTACTGGATGCAGACTACAGCTAACTGGCTATTTTTGTAAAAGGGCAATATATGTTGCATATTAAAAGATACTGCAAAAATAAAATGTTGCTGATATATTAATTACGCTTTCAGTGTTTTAAGACACAACAATGCAAGAAGAAGGGGAAAAAAGCACATTTTTGTATTTTCATTTAGGTTACTATGGGGACAATAGTCTGATATTCATTTTCACCTTGAGCTATGCCTGTCTTCTTTAACTCCACTTTAGCTTGAGCTCAAAACAAAATATGCCTCATTTGTCTCATTTCTTATCTATATTCAGAAAATCATGACCAGTATATTTGGTCATGCCTCAGACAAGGAGCTTTCTTTTTTAAAAGAGATTTATTAAACCTGTTAAATTTTTGTGAATAGCATTTTCCAACAGGTCCTACAGACACAAAAACGAAGCTGTGCCTCCAACTCTTCTAAAGAGTTTAAGTAGGAGAATCTTTCTTGTATTTTCTCACCGTTGACATTGAATCATTTTGCATCTGTGAACATGACGCCTGCGGCTGAAGATGCTGATTTGGAGAAGTGTAGGGTACTTTAGGCTGAGGAGGCAGGGCCTCAGGAAGGGCGGAGGAACCAGGTAATCTGTCCGCCAGGTCCCGAGCTGGTCAAGAGACAAAAAGGTGAACTGGTTGGTAATCACAAACCTTTAAAAATCTAATTATTATGGTCTCTCAGATTGAGTAATTATACCTCCTCCAGTCTGTTGTAGATGTTGGTCCGACTCAGACTCTTCGGACTCTGGCTGGATGCCACTGACACTCTGTCCCTGAATAGGAACTTGGACTTGTCCACTCGACTGAGGAACATAAACTGGCTGGGGAACCCCCTGGGACATCCCGGTGACAGTAGTCGACTGAGCAGTACTGTAGCTTGAGCTCTGAATACTCTGCTGCGATGCTGGTTGGCCGCTAATCTGTGTGCTGTGCTGGGTAGGTTGGGGTGCAACATAGGCTACAGGCTGCGGCACCGGCTGTGACTGAGACACCTCCAGACCCGACTGCTGGCCTACTTGCTGTTGTGGCGGCAAAGAGTGGCTCTGCACTTCCTCTTCAAGCCGTTTCTTCTCCTGATCTTCTCGGACCTTTAGGAAAATTTACCAAATACTGAGTGAATATTCATTAAAAAAAAAACTCCCTTCATGCTGATGGAAGCAAGTACAAGTTGCACATTTACTCCCTTATGAAAGTACACCATGAACATTTTTTAACATTTTGTTCATTGTAACCACACACTTCCATGCATTTTAATATTTTGATTACATGTGACTAATGCATAATAGCACATAATTATAGAGAGATTTTAATCCACTTTTTAAAAAAAACATTCCTGAAAGCTGAAAGCTCAGCTTCAATGTAAAGCATCTTTAAATGTGAATTTTTAATCTTGCCCTGATTTCTTAAATGAGATTAGGTCTGGACTCTTCTACTCTAATACTTTCATGCATTGATGGTGCTCCAACTGAACATTTTGCTGATGGAAGGTGAAGCTCTGCTCATCTTGCAATGATTAACAGGTTTTGTTTTAGCACTGACCTGTGTGTAGCTCCATTCCCATAAATTTGGGCCAGCTTTGTTTTTCTGGCAACAAGCATTCCCAAATCGTCATACTGCCACCACAGCCCTTTACAGTTGAGATAGTGTATTCACACTTAAGTGCACAGTTGGTGTTCTGCTACACAGACTGTGTAGAATGAAGGCTAAAAAGGTTTAATCTATTCCTAATCTATTCCTCTAGTTGCCAAGTCCTACATGGCGTTTCAAAGACTGCAAACAAGATTTCTTGTGGCTTTTTCTTTTCACCAGATTAATGAAGCGTCAACAGATTTTTCCACCTGAGCTGTGAATCTCTGCAGCTCCTCGTATGTTGCAACTAGTTATTGGGAGATTACTTTAATTAATTCTCTCCTAGCCTGGCCTCAGCTTAGAGGTCTTTGTGGGTTTGTTGTTGTTCTATACTCTGTTTTTAGATGATGATCTGAACAGAGCTCAATAAGATGTTCCAAGACTGGACTACTGTTTTATTACCAAATCCTCCTTTAAACGATTGTATCCCTGTCTGACTTAGTCTTCTTGATGCTGTTTGTTTACTCTCTTTGCTAATTAGGTCAAATCTCAAGGCAACTGGTGGAACTGGATTTGATTAGGAGGCATCAGATTTCAGATTATTTGTAAATAAAGAAATAAATAAAAACCATGTATCCTTTACCTTTCACTTCATAATATGTGCTGGTTTGAAGTTAGTGGTTATAATGTGACAAAATGTAGTAATGTTAAAGAGATATGAGTACTTTTCCTAAGTAGCGTACTTTAACTCTGAGATTGCTTCAAGAATTCAAGAATGTGCTTCAAGTGGATGAAAACCATCACAAGCTTGGGACACACCTGCTGCCTTTGCGCCCTCTTGCGAGAGATTAGAGACACCCTGTCCTTTATGGCCTTTGCAATGGTCTTATGGTCTCCTTCACAAACATAACCAGATTCAACCTGCAGGAGGAAGATTAGATATTTAAGTCAGGAATCAAAACAGATTCTCAATCTGCAGCATTTCCACACAGAGAACTTGACATATCAGTGCAAGATGCCATTGTTTTTAATTGCAGTCATGTATTTGCGATGTTGCCTTTATACACAGAGGCACAATGGAAACCAGTGAGCAACAAAGACAGCCCGGCCTTGAAAGGAAAGGCGTGAAAAAGGCTGTTCAGAGCATTAAAATACGTTCAATTTACCATTTCCTGAGCCACATCGTCTGGGACATCTTTGTTGAGGTCAAAAGAAAACTCTATAGCTTCGTTGTCTTTGTACTTCCCCTTCAGTTTCTTTATATCCTCAATTCTCAGCCACAGCTTGATTGCCTCCATCTCCCCATCATCCTCTTCAGCCAACTCCACACGTACGCCAGTATCCTCTTGGAAGAAGGCATGGTTTAGGAGATCTTTAATGGAGTACCTAAATGGACAAAAACCAGTGAGTAAATGAAAACCCTAAAGCTTTAGAAAAAAGAAGAAAGACATCTAGCATAAATATGGGGATTTTCTAAAGTTCGAGACCTCTCATCTTTGTTCTGACGTATGCAACCCTCAATGATTTCCTTCACCTCAGGAATGGCCACCTTGTCAAAGCTGCCCGGTTTCACCCCCTACAGAAAACACAGAACTCTAAATGAAAACCACTTTCTACAGCTGGAATTTTTCAAGTCTAAATACATTTTTGTATCTCACTGGAATTTTTTTCGATACCACAAAAAACATTTATTTGAATTTTTGTATTGGGGTTGAGAAAATGGAAAAAAATATCTAGCCTATTACTTTCAACATTAAAGGTTTAGCATCCAAATAAAGCAGAATTACCCAGAAGAAGTTTAGAGAAGGGGGGAGACGTTAAAGAATATCAAGTGGTGGAAACGAAGGAGGTACAGACAGAGATGGCTGATGAGACGTGAAAAAAGAGATTACAGTTAAAAGAAAATATGATGAAAGCAACAAGTTTAACCTCCTTATGCGAGAAATATGAATGACTCATAACTTACATTGCGTTCCGGCTGTTTCCCAACACAACCTGCATGAATAAGACTAAAACTATGCTGCTCTCCGATGTAGCTTCTTCTGTTCAGGAAAGGATTCGATTACTAATTTTATCTTGTAGATAAACAGCACGACTTCTTTGTGACCATCTAATAACCTTCAACGTCTCACCTCATAACTTTAGGTTTATTATAGTAAACCTAAAGAAGATATATCAACAGAAAACAGAAAGCAAAACAAGATGATGTAAAAGGAAGGGGTTTTCTGTTGGGGGGAAGAAAAAAAAAAAAAAAAAAGTAATTTCCCTCTTGGAAGATACCGGTCAACAGAAACGGAAAATGAATTCAAAAATGCATAGGTGGGAATTAAGAATTACTCCAGAGACACAAGTCTTCGTGGCACAGAGGAGGAAGTGAAGGCATGATAGAGACGTGATATGTAGTGCTGACAAGACGACTTACGCTGGTAACTCTGCGGTAGATCTGTGCAGCGTTCTGGCACTCTGAGTACGGGTACTCGGAGGTGGCCATCTCCAACATGCACATTCCAAAGGCATAAACATCCACTGACTCGTCGTACTTCTCCTCATACATCTCAGGCGCCATGAACTCAGGGGTACCTTAAATCAAAACAACTATTCAGAACTCTCGAACTCCCTTACTGACTGTGTGGGCTTCTCATAACCCATTGATCCTCTGCTCCTCTAACCCATCGGACGGGGTTGAGGAAGAGGAGGATGAGAAGAATGATGGGCCCGCTGACATCTCCTGGAGTAGAATCTGTGAGGTGAAAGTTGGAGGAGAGAAATAAAAAAAGGGGGAAGGAAAGTAAAAAAAAAAGAGAGAAAACAAAAAAGGAGGGGGAAGCTGAGCTCAGTTAGACTGTAGAGAGGATTGCACGTGTTTGTCTGTGTAAGACCTCGACATGATTGGACATATATATATATATGTGTGGGACTGAGGTAGATAGTGTGCAGAACACACTTTTTGGCAGGAATTCATATTTACAGTGCTCAATAATTAGCTCTCATTTAAGAAAATTGCTTCCAACAGCTGCAGTAAAATTAAAGGTACTCAAGATCGTGCCAATTTGCTCTGTAAAAGAAATAAAACTAGCTATGGAAGTAACTTTTGTCAAAACCTTAGCCACAAAAAAACAGTGTTAACTTTACTCGTTGCAGTACACTCACCTCTCAAAGTCTGACCTACCACGTCCTCCTGACCTGCAGGAGGAAGGTGCTACAGTGAAGGCTGACAAAAACACATCCCATAGCTATTTACAGAGCTGAACAGTGTGTCCTGCCCACCAGCCTCACTAAACTGATTATTTTAGCTTCAGTCTCAGGTCTGACACAGAAAAACTCACTTAGGTATTTGATTATAATTGGTTTTGATATTGATGCATGTACAGCACACTATTAAGACTTACCAGGCCCATAAAAGATACTTACTCAATGACCAGCAGTACCCTATTCATTCCAAACAGCAGAATGGGGCACAGCTGAGGCTAGAGCCTACATTTTAAAAGCATACTCAAGAATGTGAAAATAAAAAAAATAAAAAATAAATAGGAAGGGGAGAAAAAAAAAAAGACAAAATGCCGACAGAGGCAAAGTGGAGAGAGCGCCCTGGACAGAAAGATGGAGCAAAAACTCTCTGCGGTCCTGCAATAATTTTACAGATAGCAAGAGACAAACACTAGGGGGGAAATAAAACATAACCTGTTGAAGCAAACCCATAGAAAGAGATGTTAAACAATATATGTACAACTGGCAAACAGACCACATATTTCCAAACCACAGGACAAAGACCAGTCTAAGACACAAATACCTAAAGCCTGAAAGAAGGCATGACAACTACTGTTATATTTAATATTAATAGTTAAAAGTAGGAGAAACATTAGGCGCTACTTACAGTCAGTAGATGCCTGGAAAAAAAGACTTTTTTTTTAACAGACATAGAACAGAAATGCTCTGTACATCGATCAAATATGAGTCTGCAAGGAGGAAAAGCTATGTGCAAATCTGCCGCCATATTTGGCCTCCATTTGAGCTGTGGTTTGTTTGAGAGACAGCTGAAACACTGTGGTCTGTTTTTAAACCACATTGTCAGAAAAATAGCAATTTCATAAAGACAAAGTATTCAAAACTTCAGAGAAAGACACCGTCCCACAGGGATAAGGAGGCTGAAGTGATTCTGAGTTCATACCTATAACACTCTTGGCGAAGGATGCGCGCTTCAGGGTGGCTAGTCCCAGGTCTCCAATCTTAACAGATCCTGTTGGGCCTGTGATGAAGATGTTGTCACATTTGAGGTCTCTGTGGATGATCGGCGGAGCCCGAGTGTGAAGGAAGTGGAGTCCTTTGAGGATTTGTCGACACCAGCTGCGCAGCACTTTGATTTTCATCACCTTGAACCGCTTCAGATATCTGCGAGAGAACAAATCATTATTTCTACAAAGCCTGTTAGATGCACTGAGCAACGAATGATAGGAGCTGTACTCTTCTTTGTACTTCTCAGTAAAAGAAGATAATGCCGCAGATGCACATTGAGTACATTTTGACTTGTACTTAAAACAACGTAGGAATTAGTCATACTTGACGTTTTGTTCTTTTTTTTTTTTTTGTATTTCCGTGTGCTACAGAAATAGAAGCTTTGACCCAAAATCTAATTTTTACAATGAAAACAAAAAGGCAAAACATTTTTTAAGAACATGAGTTCTATTGATTTCACATTTTTAAGATGTGAGACTCACGTTTTGAGTGTACCAGAGGTCATCAGTTCTGTAACCAGAACAATGCACTTCTTTCCTTTGGAAGGTCCCTCCCAGGAGTCATAAAAGCGAACAATGTTGGGATGTTGCAGTCCCTTTAACATCCCTGCTTCCTCCTTAAAGCGCTGCCGCTCTGTCTTTGACAGCTTACGGTCCTACAAACAAAACCAAAAGGAAACATTTTAACATTTCATAACCTCAGCACCACAACAATTAATGACTGTACATGTATGAAGTTATAGTGATGTTCGCCATATAAACACCATTAATAAAATTTTCATAAATACTGTGAAACTTCTTTTTCGAAAAAGTTGGACACAGGATATAGTGTCTTCATGAACCAAAAATGTAATTGTGTGCAGCTGTGGTCAGAAGAATGCATTTATGTTTTCTCTGGCAAAGGCTGTGAAACACACAAGAATGTGTTGAGGTTTGCCCTTGAATTCATTCAAACCAAATTAGAAGTGGAAGGATGGATTTGATGAAAAATAATCAAAAACAGAAGATAAGTTCAAATCAAAATGAAATAAAATCATAAAATTAGACACAAAATGACTTTGTTCACAAAATCAGCCTATATTGTTAGGATTTTAGCTTTTGTATTTCATGAGTAGCTGCACTTATTGATATTATGGTACAGTGAATTTCTTTAATATGCAAAACATATATTCAAAATAAATTAATAGCTTAAAGAATAAGTACTAGAAGTCTTTGATGGTCTGCCCACTAACCCCAAAAATTTTAAACACGTGAAACAACCTCTATCAAGTTTCAGGAGCAATTTCTAGCATGACCCACATTTAGATTATGCATGACTAGAGAGCAGTAAACCCGCTGTAGTTGAATAAGTCGTGAGAAACCCAGCAGCCAAAGACCTCAAGTCCCCGAACACCTGGCCTTAAGCCAAGCTGCCAGCATATTCAATCCGTCTGGAAGAGGAAAATTAATGTTTGGACTTTGACGTTACAAACATTACTTTGCCCATACAATAAATAAACTTATATCACAGCTTTCACTGTGGAGATGTCTGAGTTTCAATGTCAAAGAACAATTGGAAAGCCGAGTTGGGAAAATGAATGAGCTAGTCAAAGAAACACCAGAAAACAGTGAGTGAGACATCAGGCAACTAGACCAACTGACCTACTTTGTAGAAAATGTATCTATTTATCTAGTAGGGCCATGGGTCCCCTTCTCCTCTGCTCACCATGTCAAAGCAAATATGCAAAAATATCTACAGCAGCACGCCCCGTCATTCTCAAAGCTCCAAGGCTGTGTACAAAACCAATAGAAAGGATATTGATCACAAATCTGAGATCACATAATAATAATTGCACTAATAAATCCCCTGTTACAAAGACCAAATCTGTAAATAACCACATTTTTTTTAAGCAACAGTTCAAACTATCACATCCTGCCTAAAAACTTCAAAGTCTTCACCTTCAACTTGCTGAAAGTGGAGACAGAAAGTTGGGTCTCCATTGACTCTTCATGAGATAATCTGGATTATCTGATTGATGTATTTTATATGAAAACAAATATGAAGATTTACCAGGGTTTGGTTTCATCTGAAGAAAAAACTAGAACATGGCTTTTAGCATTTATGTTATTCTTGTATGTTTTCAATATGCCTAATAATAATAATAATCTTTTAGACCCAAAGCAATTTCATTCAATGTAAATCACATTCACTGCTAACTACAAAGTAGAGGGGAAAGCACTGCTTCTAGGCAAAGACTTTCATAAATAATTTAACAGTCCAAAAATAGATTGAGGGGGAAAAGGCCTGCGATCATGCAAACACAGAGTGACTGATGAAGCTTTGCTCTTAACTTACTTTGGGATAAAGTTTAAAGTGAAAAATCCATTAATAATGGTGTAGATAAATGGATACCATTATCAGTAACGGTATATGTGTAACAATATATGTGTAAAAACCTTTGTAACTGCAGATCAATTGTAAGCAAAAGACAAGCCAGCACAAATCAGTTCACAAATTTTCAACATTAAGGTGTTAAAAATAAAACTACTCAAGGGAGTACCACTCTTGTCTTAAGTTAAAATGTACAATTTAACAAAGTAAATTGTACACTTTGCTGTTTTGGACTATTCTGTTGGGCATTACAAGTATAGTCATTTCAGTGTCATCAAGTAGCTGTATAATGTTAAGTCTCTGTTCCAAGCAACCAAACAAAAAAGAAACCCTCGTAAATTTAAACCATAAGCAGAACATGCCCTGGTTTGTATTAAAAGACGGAATTCCCCCAAATTTTGGAAACTGAATGCTGAGCCCCAGCAGAACAAGTTTCTCCAAAATGAATGATAATTAAACGTGTTAAAAAAATAACAAAAATCTAGAGCAACGGCAAGATATGAAAGTGTGCAGGAGCTTTTTCTCCACCTTTCATTTTTATTCTATACCCATAGGTCAGATCACTCATTAATAGCCTTATTTGACTTTCCTTTAAGTCTGTAAAGTTTAATGACTGTATCTTGCACAGCTGTGTTAAACTCAAAACCACTTTCTTGTACTTCCTGCCACAGTGTCACCAGAATGATATTTGCCATTATAAGTAAATGCTAAAAACGTCCCAGTTTCACAGCTGCTGTTTTAACGACAGCTGTTTTTTTAAAAGCTGGGTTAGTCATTGATGGCATTTGGGTTTAAAAGGTCATGTCATGGCCTCCCACATATTTTAAGCAGAAGGAGAACCAAGACTGTACTTAGAAGTTAATCCTATCAGCTCACCTTTCTGCTCAAAACTAAACCTTTTTTTTTTTTTTGGTTAAACTGACCCACGTGTTTTACCATTGCAGTGTTACAAACAGTAAATTGCTGAATGCTCATTTAATGTGTCTGGTTTGAAAATGCTTACGCTGGATTTCACTTGATAATTTTTAAACAATACTTTCTAAAATATTACAATCTAAAATCTAGTAACACTCTTATGGTAAGCCTCCCAGCAACAGACCATTAAGATCAGCGATAAATCGTAGTTGAGTTTTAGTGTGACACTTTCAGCAGATCCCTTCAGCTACTTGGACAGACCTGTCATTGTCTCTGAAGAAATCCTGAGGTTTCCCTAATCTCTAAAGTATGGCTACAGTTAGGAGAAGGAGGACGAGTTGGGGAGATGACGCATACGAAACTGCATGAGTGAGGAGGAAAGAGGAGGTTCCTAAATGTATTCCCCTTTCCCTCAACTTCCTCTCTTTGGTGACCTACTTATTGTTCAGACATGCCAGCAACATGAGATACAAAACAAATGAGTGTGGTCATGAGTAAGTAAAGAAGGGTGTTGGTCTAGAAACTCTTGAGGATTTTGACGAATTGGCTTTTCAGATATAAAACAATGCAGCTTTAGATCACAGTGATTTTAGGCGAACTAGCTGCAGGGGCTGAAGAGAGGGAAGTGGAGTTGGTGATTTCATTTAACAACAAACCAAGACAACCAGCAACAAAATTAGATGGTGAGCTTGCTTTATGTCAGTGCTAAAATAACTTTTTATTCATGTTTCAACTAGTCTGCATTTTTATTAAGTCCTGAATTACGGTAAATGCAACAAGATTAGTCTGCAAGTTTTGTATCTCCCTAAAAGAATGCACAAATCAGACTTTTGTGGCTGATTTCTGGACTAAGGTTTTAGAAAACTTTGATCTGTTGATACAGACTTTAACTTATTTCAATTTCTCTTGAAAACCTATGATATAGACATTTATAATAGCATTGAAAATATTGTTTCTAGTCTTTCTGCCAAGGGTTGTGAAAAGGAAGTTAAAAATCAGAACTGAGAAAAAGAAAAATTTCTAACTGCCTTTAGAATCTTTTGTAAACAATTAGTGTAGTTAGCATTACTATAGCAGCAGCCTGTGTGTATTCCCTAATTGAGACACTGAACTCTATATTTTGCAAAAGGCTGGATATGTCTAAATCCAGCATCTTCCATAATGTTGAAATCTCAAGAAGCTAAAGTAGAGCAACATCCCTGTACTCTGAGTCTGTACAGTCTTACAGTTATCTACTTAAATTGTTGCTCTAACACAAACTGAACAATTCACAGAAATGTCTCTGAGTATCATAAAAAAATACAGATTCCTTTTAAATAGCATCTAACGCTTCTATTCTTCCTCTGACTTCAGCTTTAATGCACCCAATCATACATAAACTTATCTTCTTTGCTCAACACTAGTGTCCACACCAAAAGCTTTTGTGGCTAGAGAGACATTGTAGCAAGTGCGTTCAGTAATCAGAATAAGATCAGACTTTTCAGGTTCCAACTAGCCAGTCACCAGGTAGCAGACTTCTGAGTCACAGTCCTTCTGACTACCTCTGTGGCCAGGTTGTCAGGTTTATTACCCTCTTTTCACACCATGGCTTCTGGTGGCTTTGTAATACAGAGAATCTAGTCCTGAAACAATAAGTTATTTCACAATACAGAATGGCAACGTGGAGTCAAAGAGTGAGACTGAGTGTGATTCAGCAGTGATAATGTGTGGTCTTACTCATATAATCTCCCTCATACCACTGTTTTCAATAGAATTTAAACTTAAAGCCAAAGGTCTTACACTGATTGAATAAATCCATACATTCCCAAAAATACAAGACAGTTTGCAAAATTATTCTCATGTTGATCATTTAGGCCAATTTTCATAAATTACCACCGCATCAAAATCTTGTGCAATTCCAGCTGTCTTTTACAAAACTGCTATTTCAGCAAGCCATGAAGACTTAATACTACCTTTAATGTTATAATCTATCTTTAATGACAGAGAGCAACTTCAAGTGAGACAATCAATCACGGTGGTAAATACCAGCATGCCAAGTAGTAACATGTTAACTGGGTGGATTTTACTTGCCAGGGTACTGGGTTTATTTAAAAAAAAAGAAAAAGAAAAAAAATCAAAACCTCTTTGAGGAAATTAAGAGGGTGGGAAGTGGACTGATGGTTTACTAGCAGGACTTGGCAGGTCAGCCTGCTGTGCTAAACACAGGAGATTCCTCAGCGAGGAATGTGACCCTTTTTGCATTCACACAAGCATTAGCAACAGGAATGCACTGAGCATGCGTGCGATTTGCTCCAAGTGAGGGGGGAGGGGCACGTGTCTTTAATCTTAACATTGTTCTGAAACCAGCTTGCATGTGAGACTGTGGTTCTATCCGCTGCTGCGTGAAGGCCAAAAGCAGTCATGACAGGGTGGAAGCTCAACCTTATAACCAAATGTTCATGTGGTGAAGGAGGTCAAAGTTTGGACTGTGCAGCAGTTAGGACGGACAGCAGAGCCACAATTATATAGAGTTATCTATAAACAAAAAGTGAGGTCTAAAAGAAATCCTGAAGAATCTAGGTCAAAGGTCAATTTTGTAAAACAGTTTGTCTTTGTGGCCCACTTCGTAGAAGAGAGGCAGATAACTTCAGAAATGTCTGTTATTTTATATCTTAAAAAGTGGCAATTATGTGGTTATGGAAATATTCTCAGATTTTATTTTCACTCCCTTATTATTTAGCTGTCCAGAATTTATTAGAATGTATTTAACTGGAGGTCCCTGAATCACTCAAACTTTATTTTACAGTGTTTCAACAACTCTGTGCATGTCTAAGAAAGAAGAAACGTTGTTAATGGCAGATTTCTGAGGTTTCTCTATTTAACAAAAGCAAGACTTTTCATAAAGTCTTATTCCTCTGAGGTAATAACCCCATCCAGTCAGCCACCACGGACCAGGCTGCATTCACACAGGGAAGTTTTTACCATGCTCGGATGAGCAGTTCAATCTACAGCAGGCTAAGAGGAAATGGTGGCTTATCATTTTATCAAAAAGAAAATAACAGCAGCTCGGGTTCAGGTAACAACATGGAAAGAAATCTTTCTGGCTCCACCGTCTTCACAGGAGAGTGGCAAGACAATTTAACACTTTAAAAATCAGACATCTCACTGGACTGAAAAGTGAAATGTGAAAGTTGGTATAAAGTAAAATCACAGTTCTACTGTAGTCTTTAATGCCACATGGATGGGATGATGGATGCTCGAAGCATCCTTTATGTTTACTTCTAGTGGCTCAGAACCTGACAGCATAATCCCACAAGTTAAATGTAAGATTTTTAGAACCATTTTGAGCCTATAATCATTTATCCACTGAAGTTGGTGTTGATCAGTTCCAGCATGTGACTCAATGCTTTTACTTCGATAGATTGCAGAGCTTCAACAACTTTTAAACGCATTATGCTTCAAAACAGATACTTTTGATAAGATGGTCAGCTACTAAAATCCCACAAAAGTGGATCACAAATAACAAGATTGCTTTGATTTGTCTCTGAAAAGGAAACAACACACAGAACAAATTAATGACATCAGGAATACTTTTGCTTAAAAATAAAAACAAAATACATACAATGAAGGAAATAAATTAGAAATTTAAGATCTAAAAGCTGATTTAAGACATTTTAAGGCCAAAAAGTAGATTTATACTTGAACACCTGCACAAACCTTTTAATAAAAGCCACACTGGTCATTAGCTTTGGCTTAATGATGCTTATCGGATAGATAGTAGAAGCTGTGTTAGTCATAACTCTAATAGTATTGGATAATGTATTAATTACATAATATACTATCATTGCCAATAACACCATGTGTATTATCAATACTTTTATTCAGTTTTATGAATTAATACTTTCAAGATAACAATATGTTCAGCCTGTTGGACGGAGTCTCCTGACAGTGTCTAGATACTACAGCTGATGGGAAGTTGTCATTGCTATATTTAATATCCCCATCACACCATATTGTAGAGTCCCAATACTCCTGATTATATTCAATATATTACTTTTATCGTAAGTTGATAGTGAACGATATTAAGTTTTGTTTCAAAATGGCACAAATTCAAAACAAAGATCATCTGAGGTCACATTAAACAGCGGAAAAACCCAACATCAATGAACAAGCATTTGATATCAGACATTTCCCGTTTTAAAATGAAAAATGTCTCAGAATGACGTTAGTACCATTCTGAAAAGCAATGACACTAAGAGTTAAATTGTACATACCTGCAGCTCACACCATGCCACCTCCACCGTGGTTTCAGTGTCCAAGCCTTTGTAGACCGTCTTGAAAGAACCACGTCCAATTTCTATATCAAACTTCAGGAACCGTCCGTCTGGTGATGTTCCCACTGCTTTGGTTTCTGCCTCCTCGATGTCATCCTGGACCCTTTTCTCAGCTTCTCTTTGCTCTGCCTCAGCTCGTGCCCTGGCAGAGTCCTTATCCTCCTCCTCCTCCTCATTCTCAAGAGAAACCTTCACCTCAATGGCACTCTCAGATTCTCTGTGACTAGGCAAATGTGCCTCCAAACATGGCGCAGTGCGAGCTTCGATCAACATCTCTCCATCTCTAATGTCTTGTACAACAGCAGACTGTTGTCCCAAAACGTCTACCTTGGCAATCTCAATTTCTTTCCCCTGTTGTTTTTCTCTACCATTATCATCAGACTTCTCACTTTGATCACTTCTGGGATCAGCCTTCAATAAGGGAGTAGCAGCAGCCTTGTGCTCCGGAGGGACCAATTCCTGCGGCTGAACTTGTGGAGGTAATGGGATGGGGATTTTGCTGGGTAAAGGAAGGGCCAGTGCTGTGGCATTGGAATCACTGATGACACTTCGACGTAAAAAACGATGTTCAGGGTTACATCGGTCTCGCTCCATGGTGTGATGTCGACGTCTCACTTCCACCGGCCGGGAATCACCCATCATCGAATCTGAACCAGAACTGGGGCCATTTCCACTTCTCTGAGGGGGGGCTAGGAACTTCACCATTTTGTCGTCTGGCTTTTCCGACATCCCACCACCCAGGCTTAGAGTAAGAGGGTACAGTAAATAAAAATTAAAATAAGCTTACTTCCATGACTGCCCAATAGGCTTGGCGAGGTGGTATTAACCTGTAGTCAAAAACAAAAAGGCTAAACTGAAATTTATCTTGTGCTGTCCCTTTGATTGCTCAAAGACTGTCTTTATATATATAGTGCAGAGACTGGGGGTGCAAAATGGGAGGTGATCTCTTATCAATGGAAAAACACTGAACACCGCAACAGAATGCAGAGTATTGATGTTGATACACAAGTCTCTTTAGTTCCACATCATCCATCCTGTAAGACAGGATGCTTGAAAGATTCTTTCAAGCATAAGGAATTATTGGCAAGGACCAAGCGTGCACAGCCTCCGACAGGCACCAATCACCCCAAAAGCAGGGTGGGCAAACAGTGTTAATACGCTCCAGTCCACTTTGTCCTGCAACAAAGAATCCAAAACAAAAGTTAGGCCTGACACATTTCAAAAGTAACCAACATCATGTCAAATGTCAACAAGATTTGTAGCGTTTAGCATAAGGCAAAATTTACAGTACACATAAATTTAACCTTTCTTAACCCCGAAGCACAGAGAAGCGTGATACAATTTATGTAGACTTCAGAAATTGTTTCAAGTAGACTAGTCTATTAAAATCTGCCTAAAAAAAGGAAACTACATTTACAGTTTGTTGAAGATTAGAATTTTGCAGAACTAGTAATTTTAATACTGACTACACATTTTTCTAGTTTCCCCCAAGTTGAAGATCAGATTTCAACTTACGTCCGATTTTGAATTATGTGAATTTCTTCAAAAGTAACATAATTGTTCCAACACGCCCCCGCAACTGAGTTACAGGGAATTTTCTCTCTAAACTTGGCAACAAGGGCAACAAATTGAATTAATCTATAATCGCATAGCCTCAAGCCTACCTCTTGTCTTGCTAAAGCTCAGCACAAAATAGAAAACTGAACTGTGTCCAACTTTTACAAATTACTTTTTTTTTGTCCTGAGCACTATTAACAATAATCATGGGCAAAACTTCCATTGACACAGTTTAAAACAGTTGACAGGGTACATTAAACTAATCTGAGACTTGCCAAAAATGTACACAGACACGAATGATGTATGACAGATGAAGCCTTTGCTATTTCACCCATGTTTTATCATGTCAGAAGCTGGGATTTAATAAAAAACTATTTTTAAAACTAATTCAGAGATAGTGAGACAAAAAAAGGATCTGAACAAATGCTGTCAAACATAATTTCCTTAACTGTATTTATTGCATTTCAGTGGGTATTTAGGGTGTCTCAGAATAAACTGTCTTCATTGTTAACATTATGGTTTTGCAATTGTTTTTTTTTTTAGGGCTGGAAAAAAAAATTAACTCCAGATTTTATTGTTTGTCACATCCCTCTTATTATGTTAATAAAACTCTAAACTGGGTAAATGCTGCCTCTTTTGCCATGTGTATTGAGAGTATACACAATTTTGCTGTGAAGAAGACAATAAATTGACTCTGGGTAAACATTTGTTCCCCCATTTTAAACTGTAATGTTACAAAATAACCTGGTGAATCCTACCCATGGTTATTTATTTTAAACTTAACTCAATATCGCAGATGTTTTTCCTCATTGATAAAAACATGTTCTTAGTTGTTTCTAGTAGGAAAATCTGAGGGAAAATACAGTGGGATAATGAGACTGAACTGATCATTTCTCTTTCTTTTTTTTTAAATGCAGTAATTACTATCATGACTAAAATGGTTGCAAAAGTCAACTTTAAAAATAATATCCACCTTGAAGTCATGGGATCTGCTTAACTGTGACAGTACATAGATATAGATATAAAAACATTACTTAACCTCTAGTAAAACTGAAAGCCCGTGCTTTACTTTTAGGAGCCAGAGGTGGCTGCCAGAACACATTTGACAGGTAATAATTACTGCCACCAGTAAAAAATCATGACATATTATATTTCCTATGTTCAGGGTGGAGGTTAGTAAACATTTTGAGCAGAACAAAGATTTATATGATCAATGAAACATCTTTGTAAATTAAACCACGGCTTCTGTCGGTATAAACATCCGTTTTAGTAGGTATGTCAGTAACAGCAAAAAACGATTTGCATCCTGTCCCCTGATATTGTTGTTCAAGCCAGCAGTGACAATGTTGTTACATATTAATCACCTTTTTCCTGTCACCGCAGCAGCTATGGCCAACGTAAGCAACCATAATGACAGAAAGAAACCGGATAAATGTTAGTCGCGTTCCATCCAGATATACAAAAATATACACAAACGTAATAATAATAACAAAAAAAAAATCGAATGATGGCTAAATAAAACCTTTTAGTACATTCTTATTTTTAGCTTTGTATTAATGACACCCTTGCCGTCTGAAATGGCAACAGCGAGTCAACATTACAAAGCGAAGGGAAGCAACGGCTCTTTGTTAGCAGCTAGCACTCAGCTAGTTAGCTGGCGTCGGCTAATCCCTTAACAGGGAAACGACAAACCAGCGATGACTAATTTGCGCGTTGCGTCTTTCTTCAATTCTGTTCAACATTATAAAACAGCCACATAGCTACCTCTAACCTTAATTCTCATTCAAAGCCATTTACAAACCATTATCAAGAAATAATAAGTCACAAGTTTACCGTATCGAGGTCCTGTTTCCATCCCGGAGTGATTAACGCCACACCGGATACGTTCACCCGGCGTGAACGTCGGTTGAAAAGGCGGTGACAAAAAGCGCCACTGCTACCCCAGCGATGGAACGTTAGCTAGGCGGGTCTTGCTAATGGCCTAAAAAGGCTGGACCCACCTTCTTAGCAAGCGCTTCATTCATTTCAATGTTACGAGGAGCTTTAACAACACCAGCGTTGAACCATGTATAGCTGATAACATTCCAATGACATTACCCCTGCTTGTTGGGTTATGCTGTACAGTATTGACAGCAAAGCCGAGCTAATGTTTTGAAACCTACCTTCTCTCAGCGCTAGTCAACGCCAGGATCTGAAATGGAAATTCCCATTGTAAAATAGCCTTCAGTTCGACTGAACAGAACTCACTCACCTCGGTTTAAAACGTAGCGCAAGTATATATCCCAAATAATACGGAATTCTATATTTGAATCGGATCCTTTACATCCAAGTTGTCGAAGGATGAACGTTGTTGCTGAGTGCGCATTTGCAAGCTGTGAACTACAACCTATTCATTTGCTGCACACAGTCCTACTCACCACATAGTTTGAACAGAACAATGTTTGGTTCCTTACATTTAATTGATTCAATTTTGTTGCCAACTAGAGGTGAACCTGAATGAACATTTTGACGCATATATTGCCTTCTTTCTTGAAACTAGGAACCAGTAAAATAAAAATAAAGATAAATAAAAAATAATAATAAAAAGAGATAAGAATCAATTAGAATTTGGTTTAATTTTGATATATCAAAATATAAAATTACTGGCAGAGAAGAATGCTACATCTATTTTATTTTGTTTATTATTATTACCTTATCCACACCTTCTCCATAAGTTTTTTGCTCAGAATTTCCAACATAAGGTTTACAAAATTATTTAAAAAAATAATAATAACTGTTTTATCCAACCTACAAACATTTTATCTATGTGTTTATTTTCTGTGTACTTGTTCATTCATATTTGTTTATAGAGGAAAAAAGAAATAGCACCTCCTATAGTCAGAGTACGATAGACACAAAGTTAGGTCGATCTAGAAATTTGAACGAACGGGACAATTTTTTGTTTCTTTTTTGCCTCTCGAACTAAACTTAAAATTCAACTCGGTTATTTTTGACCAGAAAAAGATACAACTGCATTTCAACGTAGGATTTTATTTTTAAAATGCTAAAATGAAATAGTCACACGTTTTCTGTAACCCGTTTAGTTCAGTATTAGGCAATTATGTTATTTTTAGACAAAAACATAAAGAGGACGTTATTGATATAAACGATGACTGATCTGTTCACCACTGGCTTCCAGCTTATTTTATAAATAACTGAAAATGAAGGATTCTATCAATTTTATGAAATCGTTCGTGATATATGAATGCTAAAGAGCTAATATACATCAAAAAATAAACCATAAAACAGCATTACTTATAAAATATCTTTACTAAACATATATTTTGTCGAGGTAACATTAAGTAATTGTTTTTTAACTAAAGTTAGTAAGGTGAGCACTGCCCCCTGGTGGCAAAGCCTGTCTGCCTTTAAAGATTGAAATAGACAAATAACTACATTTATGTAAATAATTAAAATATATATATTTAACATATTATTTAGTGATTTACAATTTCACTTATTTTATAGTACAACAAAGTAACCAAATCCATTATTTATTGGAGCATTTATTCACTTATAGAATCATTGTCTCTTAAAAATGTAGTATGAAATTCACATGTATAGATTAACCGATCAAATGTTGAAGTTTGTTTGATGACCAACAATTACATGTGCTCATTATTAATTATGTATGTACTTTAATTTCATTATTGAGTTTATTTAAAATAATTATGTAAAATTTATATTTACATGTGTGAACTATTACTTTCTTGGATTGTTGCACTTTTGACCCTTGATAGAAATCTGAATATCAACATACTGTCATATATAAATAAAATGTTAATGTTAATTTAAGCTCTGTATCCATTTACGTATATTTTTATGGTGTAATAACACTAGCCGCTCTGTAAAACAGTTCTAATCTTAACTGATACCTACAGGTCAAAGCTTTAAACTTTGTGCTTCCAAAGCAACAGTATAACTAGAAAGAAAATTGCATTTCCTGCGAAAATGCAGTGTCAATACTGTAAGCTGAAAATTTTTAGTGAAAATTGCAGAAGCATTTGAAGTGAACTGCAGAAGACTTGCAGAAGCAGCAGAATGAAGCAAAAATCTGCTAAACGCAAATAGAAAACCTGTATAAGAGGAGTGCAAAAATCAATGCAATAAGTCAATACAAAAATCTCACCCAAAGAGTATTAGAAATGTGTGCAGAACACTGTTTACAAAGCTAATCTGTAAGGTCACAAGAGTTTTTAAGTTAAAATTAGCTAAAAAGCTAAAGTTAGTTGAAATACTAATGACAGCCTCTGGATTAGGATTAGCATCTTGACCTACTATACATGCAGTGTGAAAAAGCCCATGTAAAAGCTAAAATTTGGTAAAAAGCTAAAATTAGCTAAACTAATAACGATAGCATTTAGAATAGCACTAGAATGTTGACCTACAGTAACATACTCCATGCAGTTTGAAAACACCTGAAATGTAATAAGCAGAAATATGTTAGCTAAAAAGATAATGTTACATACGATAGTATCAATTGCATACTAACCATCACTAGCATGTTTGACTAAATTTAGAAGGTTTTAGTAAAATGTAGTTAAAATAATTTCAGATAAACATTTTAGCCCTCATGCCATCACTTGCATGTTGTCTAATTAAATGAATTCACTTAATATGCAAATATTGTATCAGCTAAAAGTATATGAAAAGCAAATCTTTATTAGGGATCAAAATAGGTTTGGAAGGTCAGCTGGAATTAGGGTTAAAATTAATAAGGGTTTGGATTGTAATTAAGGTTGGAAGCAGGGCTAAAAGGAGGGTTAGAAGGAGGGTTGCATGGAGGGCTGGAATTAGGGTTGGAAGGAGAGTTGGAATTTGGGTTGGAATTAGGGTTGGAGTTAGGGTTACATTAATGGAGAGAAGGGCTAAAATAACACAGCATGCATTGTCAAAACTAACACTAGTAATAGCTCACTGTAGCCTATGCCACAGCCCCACAAAGACAACAGATATAAATGCGTACCATTTGTCAGAGTCGACAGATAACTCTGTTTCACCGGGTGTCCAGGTTGCCTACTGTTCAGTCCACATTCATTCTCAGTCGGGACCGCGCGTTTAAAATTAAAGCGTGGCGAGAAAGGCTCTCGCGAACGCGCACAGGGGGCTTGACGTCACTGAGGCGCCCTGGCTCTCCCGAGCCGCTAGTACTGCTGGTAAAAAGATGGGAAAATCAGATAGCCGTTCATCGAAAAATTAACATAAAATGCCAGTTTTTACCACACATGTCCGGATGCTAGAAGACTGAGCTCCAGCAGCGATTTGAGCTCCACTAGACAACGAAAAAGGTACTTTGATTGAAGAGGGTTGTCCCCCTCTTTCTTACCTTTAAGCTATTGTGTTAGCGGCAGAAAATAGAGATTTAGCTTGACCACTAAATTTTGGGTTGGACTAGCCTCCATATGTCACAGTGAGCTAACACTAGGTGTGTTCATTCTATACTTTTGGCCTTTAGTAGGCATTTACAGGGCTCATAGGTTTGTAGACGAGCCAGAGAATGAAGAGAAGCTGAAAACGAAGAGAAGGAAAATGGATATGGTTAGATGGGTGTCTCCAAAGCAGCCGCTGTTTGTTCCGTGTCGTTGCGAATGAATCTGGCTAAATGTCCAATTCCCCGTTAGTGTGTAGCATTTTAACATTGCAAGATAGGACGTCGTCAAATGAAAACACCAGGACCGATTTTTTACTCGCTAATATTTCTGTTTGGATTAACATTTCTCAGCAGGGAAATGATTTTTTTTCCTCCCTTGAACGTCCACCATGGACAATCCCATTTTCTTCCCCTCCCTGCTGCTTTTAACCTAAAGCGTCAGTTAATTGCACAACAATATTCGGGTTATTTACATTTATATGGTAAGCAAAAATGTTGAGTAATTACAAACACGTGTAGCTTTAATGATAACCAGTTATAGTAGGGAAAAGGTGGAGTTGTCTTGATTTGGTGTTAATCCCAGCAGTGCTACACCGAGGTTACACAATTAAAATTACAGCTGACTATGTCCCTAAAGGGCCTTATTTTTTGTTAGATCAGAAACTAATCATGTAACCCAGATTTTAATTAATGAGTTAGCTGATTACACATTTTAATTTTACACTTATTCACACCTTAGACCTTAAAATCACTGCTAAAGACATTTTCTTTATATTGTTGTCACTGTAGTGGCATATGGTTAGGGAATATTGAAATATAGGCACAAGGTTAGTGTTTCTGAGTGACTTGGTAATCTATAAATGTCCCTGCTAATTTGTACTGAAATCTAAAGTCTCTATAACAGACCTGCACAGTATTAAGAAGCTTGATTTTGCCATGATTATATCATCTGAGATAAATGCCCACCACTCCAAATATCTTTGTAAATATGATGATTTTACATGATTAAAAGTAAGGAGATTGATATTGTTAGATTTCTGTCTAAATTAGACTTTTCAAGTAGAATAAATGGGGAATGTTACATGAATATCAGTGTGACAACAAAACACAATGCTTAGGTCATACTGTGATCTTAACTTCATATTTATATCTTATTGGTTTTATTTAAAAATTTAACTTTTTGGTGTTGATGTGCACTTTATGAGAAGTGGTTGTTTTCTGTTTGCAGATTTATTTGTAACTCTGGGAAAGTCTTGCCACATTTTCAGTCCCTGAAGTAAAGAGGAGCAGGCTTTTTTAAAATATCATGAATATTGTATCCAGCACCTGCAGTTGAAGCGGCATCATCGGCAACACTCGACTGTTGGCGCCACAAGATCTGAAAGGATTTACCTACATCTGTTCGTCTGTTGGCTTCTTCGCTAGTTAGCAGAAGATGTACGGTAGCGCCCGCTCTGTTGGCAGAGGGGATGCCAAAAACGGTGGAGGAAGAGACGGAGGCGGTGGTGGTAATCAGGGATCCGGCCGTTCACCACGCCTCCCTCGATCTCCTCGGATGGGACACCGACGCACCAACAGCACCGGTGGCAGCGGAGGAGGTCCTGGAGGAGCGGGCGGGAAAACTCTCTCCATGGAGAACATCCAGTCCCTCAATGCTGCGTATGCTACCTCAGGACCCATGTACCTGAGTGATAACGAGGTTGCCATGGCGGGCGACCACATACCCAAAAGTGGTGTGACGGTGACCGCCGCAGGGCGACAAAGGGTGACGTACGGATCACGAGGTAGCAGCGGTGGAGTCGTGGCTGCTAGCACTCCCAATATCTCCACTACAGTGCCTGCTAACGCGGTGCTGCCAGCAGGCATGATGGCAGGGGATGCGCTGGCGTTCGGGGACCACCACATGGCCTCCACAGTGCCACACTCTCTAAGGCAGGCCAGAGACAACACCATACTCGACCTGCAGGCCCAACTTAAAGAGGTATTTCATAGGACTGAAACCATTAATCAGAATTGATCGTTTATTTCAATAATTAACTAATTTAATGATCAATTAATTGTTATCTTGAATATACAGACAGAAAAAAAAATCATACAAGATAAAAACATATTTGTCCTATCCAGACCTTCTCAAAAGTCATAGGTTTAACTTCACTCGATTCAGATTTTCTAAAGGAAGGTTATGGTATCGCATTTTAGGTGATAAAATGTTCATTTTCTTTTAAAAAGTTTTTGTCTTATTTGCATCTTTTAATGTATTGCTAATATTGTATAAAAAAGGCTCAAGTGGTTAAACGAAAAATCTGTAGACTGTGCCTTTTTTTTTAAATTTGATTAGTGATCTTAATAATCGATTTCTGAACTAATTGTTAGTTACAGAGTTCTTCTGCCAGTTTACAGATTTCTTCCATCAAGAACAACAGATATCTGGATGAGCTTATCACCTTCCTCTGTTCTGTCAGGTTCTGCGTGAGAACGAGTTGTTGCGGCGAGAAGTGGAAGTGAAGGAGAGCAAGCTGAGTTCCTCCATGAATTCCATCAAAACCTTCTGGAGCCCGGAGTTGAAAAAGGAGCGAGCCCTCAGGAAGGACGAAGCTTCCAAGATCACCGTTTGGAAGGAGCAGTATCGCGTTATTCAGGATGAAGCACAGGTGAGAGTTTCAGTCTTTAATCTCAAGTTAGTTTTCTCTGCTTCAAATCATCACATTTTAAGATGGGGTAAACACATTTCAGTCAGTGTTCCGGCTTTCACTTTCATTATTCTCTCCATGTATATGTTTAAAAGCTGGTTTTGAACATCTAGCTAATCCTCTTACGTGCAGCTATATGCTCATGCTTTGTAGATGAAAGGGATGTAAAATTTAATGGTGCATTAGCATTTTCATGTGCTTTGGAAAGTGCTAGAAGTGGTGAGCATAATAAAATGTAGCATTAAGGCCTATTTAACGTGTGTGTGTGTGTGTGTGTGTGTGTTGTAGTGGTAGTCACAGATGCAGTTGTGTGGATGTAGGATTTTAGATGCCTGCATTGTGTTGAATAAGATGTTTTTGCTCTGAGTTATGGGAGGTTTTGATCACAGCTGGTCGGATCATGCAAAGTCTAAGAACACAAGCAGAGAAAACGCAGAAATTGAATCTATATTAAAAACAGCCTGGCTGCTTTCTGCCATCTATAAATGGATGTTGATGCTTATGCCTATTCCTCATATGAAGATCGCACAGTTTTGCAACTACATTTGATAACTTATGAGTGGTTGTCTGTTATTTAGCTAATAGCAGCTCATCAGTTATACTATAAAGAGCAGAACAAAAAGTACTTTCTTCACTAACCAACTAGTTACGTTTCTTTCTTTCCTGTTTTTAAAATCATTACACAATAAATGCTTTATAGACAATTATAATTGTGCGAATGAGTATTATGTAACATTTTAGCAGCAGTACTGTTGCTTTCTAAAAAAAAAAAATTTGTCTTTGGAAAAATTTTGTGTAAGAATCATGATCCCTAAAAATTTAATATTTAAAGTATGCAGTAGTAATTTTATGTCAGCCAGAGTGATGTATTTAATAATGTAACGTAATAAACACATTTCAAGCAACAACAAAAAAAAAAAGCCTTTGTTGTCACGATTGTGGAAATTAGGTTTCATTACCGAAGACAAATCGTCTTTGTTTAACTGTGACTGTTAATGGATGGGCCGCCTCCTGTGTAATTCGCTGCTTTCGCCCCTGCTGACTCACAGAATCCCACTCCAGACTAATTCCCAGTTCTGCCCGACCAGCGCAGGGCTAATCAGCGGGTGCTTTAATTTAAAGATGTCAGCTTTCAAAAGTCGGCCTCCGCCTCCCACGCTGGCATTCACGGATTCACAGAAAGGCACGGACACTGATTACGGCTTTGTGGTAAACTGCAGGCGTCGTCCTGGAAGGAGGCCCGACTGAATGAACATATTTGCAGTTTCATATTTGCTGCTTGTGTGCAATTCTTCCTCTCTTTCGCGGTTACTTATGTTTATTTGAGTACTTAATTTCCTCCAAATCATGTTTTGCTTCTCTAGCAAAATAGCAAATATAACTTGGTGTTAAGATGAGTTTAGGTGGTGTGTATGTGTGTTTTCTCTCAGACACCTGACTGTTTTCTCCCCTCAGGCAGTGAGGGTGAGAATATGGGGGCTGAGGAAGGGAGAAGGTGTATATGTCTCTCTGTGTGTGTGTGTGTGTGTGTGTGTGTGTGTGTGTGTGTGTGTAGGTATATCAGCGAGAGAACCGGGGCGGTGGTGGCTCGGTGCAGTGAGTCAGCCTTAGTCACGGGGCGTAGAGGGTGATGGAAAGGGATGGTTGGTGAGAGGATAGGCAGGAGGAGAAGGGAGAGTGTGTGGAAGGTGGTTGGACAGCGAGTCGGGAGGAGAGCGATGAGCACTGGTGGAGGGTGAAGGACGGATTGACAAAGAAAGGGAACAGGGAGGGGTCAGGACGACGGAGAAAAATGAAGCCAGACACTGACTTCTCTTTTTGTTTGGTCTTCTGATAAACGCTCGCAGCTGGTTCAGACCAGAGCGTAACACAGCCTCGTGTTACGGCCTCGCAGCAGGTCTGCCAAGTGCCGTGGCGTCAGATGCTGCAAACAATGCAACACTACACTGGGCCGATTGTGTTTCACCACTTGTATTTCTCAGGGCAAGAAATGCAACACTGTCCACAGAGCGAGATCCAGAAAGAGGAATCAGTCAAGGCAGGGCTAAACGTATGATAAAAGATATTTTCAAATAGAATTTGACACAGCCATATTGTCATGGTAACCAGTACCACGCCTCCTGCTCATTGACATCTGGCACCAGAACCCCTACATGGAGTTGGTATAGAAAATAGATGAACAGATAGGTATTACCATGTCTTTACATGATAATACCATCAGTTCTCATTTACCTTGTGTTAGTTTAGCTTATTTTACACAGTTAAAATACAGATCAAAGATATTAAGAAAAAACAAAACTGTTAAGGAAAAGCAAAAGCCCAATAGAAAAATACATAATGTGACCCAAGAATTCAATCAATACTTTTATCAGTTGATTTATAAATGGATATAGAAAAAAATAAAAACACATATGCAACAATGAAAAAAGTGACAATCATAATTATTTAAGAACAGTTTCAAATAACATTGAAACTATTTTTACAGAATGCCTTTTACCAAGTGTGAGAAGTTATTTTGAACTTTGCAGAATGTTCTGTCATCTCAGTCTTTTATTTTATTTTTTTAAATAATTTTTTTAGAAAACACTGAATTATCCTTTTGAATGTTATTGTATGGGACATGGTGGTAATCTCCCCCTGCCAGCTAAGAAATGTTGGTGGCATCAACTAACTCTCTCACTCTTGGTTACCTGGCAACAACCTGTTGAGTAACTGGCGCAGTAGCAGTTTTAGGTTTCACTCTGTGCTTCATAACTGCTTAAAAATAAACAACGATGTGAAGTGAAAACTGTGGCTAAAAAAGGAAGGGTCAAGCCTCCAGTTTGGTATTATTTGAGATATTTAAAACAAAAAACTAATCAGTAATTATCAATAACGACAATTATTCATATTGACGGATATGAAATGATTATAGTGATATGTTTTCCAGTCATATCGTCCAGTTCTATCTGTAGTTTGAGTAATTATTGAGCTTGGAGTAACAATTGAATAATATGAAACGTTTTTGTTTTAATTTTATGTGAAAGTATTTTACTGTCCTGTAGCAGTCTGTGCTAAAGCGCAATTTGGATTGCCTCTGACTGAAGATGTTCTGTTGTTTTATAACAGTCTCATGATGAAGAGGATGATCAGTTAGAATAGTTGCCAGAACAGAACCAGCCTTAATTTTTTTTGTTTTTTACTTCAAAAACTTGGTCTTCTTTTTAAGGGAGAATTACACCAAATATTTGTGCATTTTCACAAATTGACAAAGTTAAAAAAAAATATTTGCAATGAAGATGGATGAACCCTAAATGGACATGTCTGCCCCCAGCATCTCCAGATGACTGTTCAAGCCCTTCAGGACGAGCTGAGGATCCAGAGGGACCTGAACCAGCTGTTCCAGCAAGACCCCGCCAGCCAGGGAAGGGAGCTGGCCCTTACATCTGAACCCACGGAAGAGAACTACCGGAGGCTACATGCTGAACACGAGAGGCAGGCCAAGGAGCTCTTCCTCCTGAGGAAGACGCTGGAAGAGATGGAGCTGAGGATTGACACACAGAAACAAACCTTGGTCGCCAGGGATGAGTCCATCAAAAAGCTTCTGGAGATGCTGCAGAGCAAAGGTGGGTTTTAGAGACGTTTAGGTATGTTTCATAAGAATGGAAACAATAAATCTAGTGCTAATTGTTGTCCAGAGACATAAAAACGGTAAAAGTTTGGAATTACAAAAGTCTTGGACATAAGTTTTTGTTGTTTGTCTCTGTTTGAACTGATTGTCTGATTACTGGACTAAAACTGTCCCACTATGCTTATGTTCACCAATTCTGTTTTTGTTTGTGCGTGCGTGTGCGTTTGTGCGCGTGTGTGTGTGTGTGTGTGTGTGTGTGTGTGTGCGCACATGTGCGTGCGTGTGTGTGTGTGTGAGACAGCTCCATCTGCCAAAGCGTCAGAGGAAGACCAGGAGAGGACCAGGAGGCTGGCTGATGCAGAAATGCACCGGCATCACCTGGAGAGTTTACTGGACCAGAGAGATCGAGAGATTACCACCCTCAGAGAGGTAAGGCCCACATCAACGATCCTGACTCTAAATGGCACATTTGTTGTATATTTTCCAACATCTTCCAGGTAATTTTAAAAAAAATGTTTGTTGTTTTTCATGTAAAATCCCTTTTTTACATTTCTGATCCAGCAGGAGCTTCATCGTCGCTATGAAGGAACTCCAGAGTCCACCAAAACAAAGGCTTTGCAGACTGTTATCGACATGAAGGTGAGAGTTTAACTGTTTCTAAGCAATCGGCTTCGCCACATCGTGCTTTCACTGTGACCAACTTTAAATACCCAAGGATGCAAAAATCAACTCCATGGAGCGGAGCCTAAGGGACATGGAGGAGGAGCTGCTCATGATGAAGTCCAACGGACTTCTGAGCTGCGAGGAGCGGCAGGAAGAGATGAAACAGATGGAGGTGTACCGCAGTCACACCAAGTTTATGAAAAACAAGGTGAGAGACGGAACCAATTCGATTTAGCTTCACTCAGATATGTAAAAGTTTGTCCTCCAAGTTTCCTGAGTTAAATTCTTTCTGGTTTTTAGTTGGAGCAGGTGAAGCAGGATCTCTCCAGGAAGGACACTGAGATGCTGGGCTTGCAGACTAAGCTTGAGACCTTAACTAATCAGTTCTCAGACAGCAAACAGCACATCGAAGTCCTCAAGGAGTCTCTCACTGCCAAGGAACAGCGTGCTGCCATCTTACAAACAGAAGTATAACAAAAGCCCAAAAGAAAACAAATCAATCATTGTTTGGTAATTTTTTTTAATGTACCTTGTATTTGTTTTGCCAGGTTGATGCCTTACGCCTGCGCTTGGAGGAGAAGGAGGCAACTTTGAATAAGAAGAGCAAGCAGATCCAAGAAATGTCCGAGGAGAAGGGAACTCTGAACGGAGAAATCCACGACCTGAAGGACATGTTGGACGTTAAGGAGCGCAAAATTAATGTGCTGCAGAAAAAGGTTAAGTTAAAAATGTGCCATGCGGTGTGTCTCCTGTGGTGGATGTCTGCTTCACCGACATTGCATTTGCTTTGCAGATTGAAAACCTGCAGGAGCAGCTGAGGGACAAAGAGAAGCAGATGAGCAGCTTAAAGGAGAGGGTGAAGTCCTTGCAGGCGGACACTTCAAACACCGACACGGCGCTCACAACACTGGAAGAGTCTCTTGCGGAAAAGGTACGTTTACATCTTCCGGCCGGCTGCTGTAATTCCCGACTGTTCATGTGAAAAGGTCTTTTTGATTGTTTCTCTTGTGTTTTCAGGAGCGAATTATCGAGCGTCTGAAGGAGCAGCGGGACAGGGACGACCGAGAGAAGACGGAGGAGCTAGACTGCTCCAAGAAGGAACTGAAAGAGCTGAAGGAGAGGCTGAGCTTACTGCAGGGAGACCTGTCAGACCGAGAGGTGAGTAACAGATGGAGGAACACTCTCCTTTCTGCTGGGACTCTAAAAATACACACAGAACATCTTTCTTTTTTTGATGAGTCATTGTGTTTTCAGTTTCCTCCTGCTTGATTAGCTCAAACCTCTCTTTTGCGTGCAGACCTCTCTGTTGGACCTGAAGGAGCATGCTTCATCTCTAGCCTCTTCAGGACTCAAGAAAGACACCAAACTCAAGAGTTTGGAAATAACCTTGGAGCAGAAGAGGGAAGAGTGCCTCAAACTGGAGAACCAACTAAAGAGAGTGAGCTAACAAATCACGTTTGGCTACGTTCACACAGCAGGCAAACGTGACTCGAATCTGCTTTTGTGCCCATATATGAACCTATATTCGACTTTTTCACTGCAGTCTCAACGATCTAATTCTGATCTGTCCATCCCCAGAAATATAAGATCTTTGGTACTTCCAAATGTGGAACTAAATCAGATACATATCTGATTGCTTACAAAGTGCGTGAACAGTCAGATGCATCATAATTCAAAAAAAGCCAGACGCAGTAAATCAGAATGTAAACCAGGGCTGAAAATTATGAACTTATGTAAGAAGTCTGTGAAAAACGGTCTGCTCCCATTGCTGAATAAACTTTAGAATGGGTCCTTAAATGACTCCACCCATTATTACTTATGCAAACAATGTGCTGCGGTGCGATGTCAATGTTCTTCTTTTGCACATGCGGGTCGCTTTGGGGATGTAAACCTTTCAAACAGAAGTCTCATTGCAGCCAAGTCTAATTAGTGTGAACGACCAAGCAATAAAACAATTATTTCATCAAAAAAATGAGAATTGTGCATCAAGACCTGCAGTGTGAATAACCATCCGGTTCATTCTTACTGACATGAATGTGATTCTTGTTAGGCTCAAAATGCGGCACTGGAAGCTCAAGCCAACACAGAGCTGGCGGAGCGCATCAGGAACCTGGAACAGGAAGTGGTCCGACACAGAGAGGATTCTGGGAAGGCTCAGGCAGAGGTGGACCGCCTCCTCGAGATACTTAGAGAAATGGAGAACGAGAAGAACGATAAGGACAAAAAGATCAGTGAGCTGGAGAGGTGGGTTGTCTGTGGTGTTTGATGAACACAAATGAAGCTTCTGCCTGTCCCAGCTGGAGTTTCTCAGTTTGATTCCAGATGGTCAGAGCAACGCGAACACATGATCACATTCAGACGAGAGGCTGTTTTTAGTCCCTGTCACTCAGATCTATGCAATCTGACATGAATCTTCTAATTCTGCAGTAACTCAGTGTGATGTGTGGCACATTTCTGATTCAGCATTTCATTTAACTTGCTAATTTTTAACGTCTCTTTCTAAAAGATTTGAATTATCAGATGAGCCTCTTTTTCTTCCTTCCTAATGTTTCCATATGTTCGGTTTCTTAGCCTGAGTCTCTTTTCTCTTTGCTGCTTTCTTTGCACTGGACATTTCTTACCTCACCAGTTTGGCCTCCAGGTTAGTACTTGCTCTTTTCTATCCGCCTGACTCCCCTCTCACTTTATCCTCTTCTTTTATTTCTTTCCTTCCTCTTTCTACCTCCTGTTTCTCTAAAGTGTGCTGGGTACACCCTTTACTTTTTTTACTGGGCTCTTCTTTATATTTACAGTATGTTCATGATTCCTCTTTGTCCTTCTCTGGTTTTAACTTTAAATCAAATCTGACATTGCTGCTGTTGACTGAAGGAAAAATGTTGCCAAAGCAACTGTAAGGATCTGTTTGTACATGGACAATTTTAGAGTAAACTTGTCATTAGACCATATTTCTGTATGTCTGTTTTAATCTGGAAATACTTTTTATTTACATCCTTGATCTGACTAAAACAGAATGAAATAAGATTTTTATCTTTATCCATTCTACAGAGGTTTCCAGACTTTTATTCCTTATTCCAGTATCTAAAATATAAAAATCTGAATTTCTCAATGTTTCTATTCATTTATATTTAGGTGATGACCTATGTTTGTTTTTACCACATCAAAACATTAGTTGTTGTCCTTTATTAATCAGTTGTTCACAGATAAGTATTCAAAATGTAAAATGGTTTATTTCAAACCCCTTTTTAGTCTCTAGATGCTTAGCTCTGGGTTTCAAACTGGATCCAAACCTTTTGAACTGGGCTTGGTTTTTAATGCTTAGGAAAGAATATAAACTCAGTTTTTTGGGGATTTTTTTAAATGAAGGTATCACTGCTCACAATGTGATCTAAAGTTAACTGTAATTCATTTCTGATCATCTGAGATAAATGTTTTAAGCTAATTTTTTAGATATATATTTATTGTTTACATTGTATCAAAATTTAAGAGAAAATAAACAAATAAAAGTTTGCCCATTACTTCATTGCAAAATCATAAACCAGTTTTCAGACAGGAAGGATTAAAAATGGATAATAAAACCCAACTATGATCACAATTATTCATAATGTCACAAAAACTGAAAGGAAGCAAAAATGTTTGGGCAAATAGAAAATTTTTAAATTGTAAAAACCCTGCTGAAAACACCAAATGTCAGATTTGCATTTTCTTTTTGTTTTACCGTTTTATTCTTTACAGAGTAAACTGAACCATTATATTTTAGCTTTTACTATAGAAGTGATGTGTATTTGTATGATCATAAAGTCATAAAAAATCATATTCCTGGTCATCCTGTCAGCAGGTATTTAATTTTTTGTTTATATTTAAACCCATAGCATCTTTAGTATGAAGTATTTAATGTACATAAAGATAAAAAGGGCGTCTCTGTAACAAATCAGTTTTGTTTTTTTTATGTAAAGAAACTTTCTCTATATAATTAGCAAAGTATTTAACAGTTTTAGATTTAAATATCAGAAAAATCTGATTTAAATATCAGATTTTTTAAGCATGTTTTGTCTCTGTAGGCAAATGAAGGACCAGACGAAAAAGGTGGCCTCCCTGAAGCACAAGGAGCAGGTGGAGAAGAGCAGGAATGCTCGACTGATGGAGGAGGCCAGGAAGAGAGAGGATAACCTGTCCGAATCGTCCCAGCAGGTGAAGGTGAGACCTGTTTCTGAAATGCTTGGGCTTGAATGCAGTCTGCAGGAAATGCACCCTGCGACGTCGCGTCGGCGTCTAACAAAGCAAAATCTTCGCTGGTGTGAAGGACACTCTGCGTCAGAAATCAGAGCGCATTGAGGAGCTGGAGGAGGCTCTGAGGGAGAGCGTTCAAATCACTGCTGAGCGAGAGATGGTGCTGGCGCAGGAAGAGGCTGCTCGATCGCTGCAGGAAAAACAGGTAATTAAGCACACACACCATCACACACACGAGAGACGAGTCAGTATTAGTCAACCAACAGAAGCAGCCGTTGCTACATTTCTAAACATTCCTCTGGAAGTCTTTCTCTTTCACCTTTGCGGTGTTGATCACTCTTTTTGTCCTGCCTCCTCTCTTCTGGCTTCCTCTTCTTCCTCAGTTCCTTTATCTTTGCTTGTCATTTTTTTTCTTGTCTTCTTTCTGCTACACAACCGCCTCTCCGAAGCACTCACTCAAACCAATGCATGAGTCCAACCTCTCCCACTTTAAGTGGTCTAAGGTACGAGTCCAGTGTGTGTGATCTCCATCAGTGATCAGCAGCTCCTTTAAAAACAACACTTCTACAAGTCATGCAGTCTCATGCAACGCTTTCTCTAGAGGTTGTTTTTTGGTCTGTGTGGAAGCTTTCAGATTGATGTTCAGACTGCATGGATTTGTGAAGTGTTTGTGTCGTTTCCAGCCCATGTAGACTCGATGGGATTGTTTTTACCTGCTGTTTGCTTGTAAAGTAATGTTCCTAGGCAGAGGGTTCACTTACACTGCAATGCAAACGTGTTCATGCTTCTTGGATTTTCCCATATTTTATCATGACACAACCACAAACTTCAGTATCGTGTAGAGCGGAAACGATTAATCGTATTAGTTGATTATTGAAATAATCGTCAACTAATTTATTATAAGTGGTGAATCATTAATTGGATATATTTATACTTTAAAAATTGTCACTTACTGACAGCATACTCAGAACAGCAATGAAGTAAAAAATTACAGAAAATATATACATTTGGCGCTTAAGTTAAATAAATCTTTGACTTCCAGTAGCATACTTATAGTTTTACGTTGTTCAAATTCTATACATACAAAATCTCCTATTAAGCTCCTTTTTCTGTCCAATTAGTAATTGGTTAATAGAAAAAATAGCCAAGCACCATTTAAGTCAAGCAGGAAGGGCTGAGCTTTCCACATGTTGATGCTGCATGCGCATTGTTTTGCTATAAATTATCAAGTATTCACTAAAGGAATGCTGTTATTGAATTTTAGGCAATAAAATGGTTTATTTTTCTTAACAACAGAAATTAATTATTTGTTTGCATCTTTTAATGTATTTCTAATGTTGTACGAAAAAGACTTACTTGGTTAAATAGAAAGTTTGCAGAATGTGATTTTTTTATCCGATTGTCAGAATAATCAATTTCTAAATTAAATGCAAAAATGTTGTGCTGTGGAAAACTAACCCTACACATCAAACTGTCCCTTCCTATAAGAATGCATGGTGGTGGCAGTATCATGCTGTGTGTAGTGTTTTTTTTTTTTTCAGCATTAGTAGGTGGTTCTATAAAGCAATGTCTTATGAAGATTGGCTACATGCAATTTTCAGATTTCTTATGTGCAAAATACTTTGAAATCATGCAATTACTTGACAATTGTTTCTCTTTCTTGTTGTCCCATCACACAAAACTCCCAAAACATGTTTACGGTTTGTGGTTGTAGCATTGGCATAATGTGGAAAAGTTTGCTGGGTATGAAAGCCTTTGTGATGCACTGTATTCATTAGTTGGCCAGTGAATGAAGATGAACTATTCAACTTTTCTCTAGTTTGGTGAATTCTTGAAAAACAAAACAAAAAAAAAAACACTTGAGAGCTCATCTCATTTGCTTTGGCAAGATGTTTGCTGTCACCCCTCCGGATCAGATTTCCACCCAGCCCTGTCCCCCTCCAGGTTTCAAACGTTGCTAAAATGTCTGAGGCACAACAAAGAGGACTGCTGCTGATGTGGAAGGGTTATTTTAGTCAATCTTCATCGTTGCATTTATGTTGGTTTTCTTTGATTGCTTGGATCTCTGTTCAGTTGCATTCAGAGGTTAAAGGGATAGTTGGACATTTTTTATGTGAGGTTATCAGAGGATGTTTCCTTACCTGTTATAGAAACGTCACAGCTGATGAGTCGGATTGATGCAGCTCCAACAACCTTCACTGAGATTGGTTGAGAAAACAATCTGAACAACCTTAAGAGTTTATTGAACCTTTATAATGGACTAATGTAGTAATATATTAATATTTTCAGAGTTGTTTTAAGAGATGCACAGATCTTTTGATTTTTCGATTCCTTATTCTGTGACGCTTCGACCTACCGATACTAAGTTTAACCGTTTCTACTAAACGTCTTTTGTAAAACGAAACAATGGCTTCATCAGAAACTGGACAGACCAGATTACAGTGTTGTCCCTCTCTGGGAATCACCTAGGGCAGAAAAACCCTTCAAACAAGATCCACTTGTGGAGAATTGCAGCACATCGCCTATATTGTTTTTTTTTTTCTCATTAACATTTCTATCAGCAGACCAGGAAAGTTAGAAGAGCACCATATCACAAAATGTCTTTGATTTACCATTGTTAGAATTAACTTTTTTTTTTATTTACTGTAACTATAAATGAACCCTTAGCTGTCTTTATTGTGAATTGTTTAAATCAGGCCCAGGGGTGATGTCACACTGTGTGTGTGTGTGCACGGGTGTGTGTGTGTGTGCGTGTGTGCATGTGTGAGAGAGAGAGGGAGAGCTAAATCAAGCTAATTCAAGACCAAAACTTTGAGAGAGGGAGACCAAAACCGAACCAATGAGATCATATTCAAGACCACTGCTGTATTCATAAAGTGGTTTCTTTTGTAAACTTTTATAGCATTTCTCTGGGACTTGTTAATCACAGGTCTTGCATGTTTTTTATCTTATCTTATCTCTTATCTTGGTAGGACTATTTAATTGTATATTCTGTGTATGTTTTTTCTTGCGAAAGTCTGAGTTGCACAGTTTATGATCTGTGACTCACTGTTAATGTACCCTTGCTAGATAGCTAGCTTTTTGCGCCTGACATAGTGAGTTGCTTGGATGATGGTCAAACATTTCTGTAGAGATATAGATCTTAAATTCCATTCATAATGGTTGTAAAAGGCTTTTAAAAAGCTCTTAAATTGGAGTTGGTGAAACCTGCAGAAACCCTGATGTATCAGAGGTATGAATGACACCTGATGAAATTAAAATTAAATGAACAAATGGTTAATAAAAGATGAATACTTTCCATTGCAAGAAGATTTAAATTAGTCAGTGATGGTCTCGCCATAAGACAGCTGTAAAAAAAAAAAAAAAGTACCGTTCTCAGGTCGTAAAGCGCCCTCTTGCCACTCTTTCACAAACTTGCCCTTGTTTTGATTTGCTAAAACTGTGACGGCTGTCTGACTAGTTGTTAGTCTTCCTCACAGCAGTATGACTCCTTTCTCCCGCAGGTAGGGAAATATATTTACAGAACCTCACTTCAAACAATCCAAACTGTCCCTTTAAGGCACCCTGGAGTAAAACTACTTGTATATTTGTTTGCTAGTAACAGTTGTTTAGTAGGTAATGAAAACAGATTCTACAGCTGTTCTTCCCTTTCATCAGTCCATTTATCCTTTAGAAACCCCTGTAAGTGTCATTTGCTGGGAAAATTCTTGACACTTGACAACCGTTGATTTCTAGGTATATGTGTGTGTGTGTGTTTGTTTCCAGATGGAGGAGCTGCTGGGTGCCATGGAGAAGGTGAAACAGGAGCTGGAGTCCATGAGGGCCAAGCTGGCTTCTACCCAGCAGTCTCTGTGTGACAAGGAGGCCCACCTCACAACCCTGAGAGCTGAGCGCAGGAAACACCTGGAGGAGGTGCTGGAGATGAAGTAAGACCCACACTCACACACACACACCCACTCACGCACTCACTCACACACACTCACTAACTCTACAGGGTGGTATAGACTAGATTATTGATTGCCACCTTAATCAAGTAAAATGCCATCCATTTCTGGCTTTTCCCAGTCGGCATGCTGGCTTTGTGCTATAAATAATAGAATATACCTGAGCTATTTGTACAGCTAAGCGTCCCGTTGCTTCATCTACATCAAACAGGCAGGAGGCCCTTCTGGCCGCCATCAGTGAGAAGGACGCTAACATCGCACTGCTGGAGTTGTCGTCCTCTAAGAAGAAGAAGACGCAGGACGAGGTGGCTCAGCTGAAGCGAGAGAAGGACAGACTGGTGCAGCAGCTCAAGCAGCAGGTGGGGAAACGCCATCTGGGATCAGGAAGGGGAGGCGTGTTGCTTAGGGAGACCTGCGTTTGTACGTTCATCTGAAGTTTCACCCGGAAGTATTTTGGCGTTTATTAGAAGGGTCACCTCTGTGTCAAATGATGAAGCTGTTTGTTGTGATTTGGTTGATCCATAGCTTTTTGTTTTTAGATTGAGTGAACAACACAAAGAAAATCAAATCAGTAATATATTTGAAAAAACCAAAAATATGCTGTATAATATGACCACAGGTCTGCATATTTTTTGGTGTATTTTATTCTTTTTCCCAAACATTACTTCCATAATGTACTTATTTGTTTAGTTGTTGTAGTAAGTTGTACTTTGGATTCATTGTTTATTAATTCTCTTACAAGTCTGGTTGTTGTGCATATGTAGAGTAATTTTTAAAAACCAGCCTTAGAGTTTTCTTCACTTGAGCCTCCACATTGTCACCAGNAGCCACAAAAGAATAATAGAATAATAAGCCCACCTTTTACATTCTATTTATGAAAAAAAATATTTTGTTTCAGACCAGTGCATCACTTTCTGAACAGAAAGATCAGGTTTTATATAAAATTTGAAAAATGGGAAGTTCAGTTTGAGTATCTTCCAGATGTAGAAGTGTGGAAAAGAAAAATAAGTGTTTGGAAAAAATCACTTAATTCCTTTTTTTTCTTACATCTGTAATTTTGTCCTTCCTTCCCTTGTTTTTGTTTCTATAGAACCTATAGAAATATAGGTTCTGTATTTCAAACCAGCCTTTATCAGGCATAAATTCATTTTAAATTCTTTTTTTTTTTTTTTAAGTTTATAAAGTCTGTATTTTTAGATAAAGAAATGCATAGAAATCCTGGACCTCCCTGCACAAAGCAAAGTGACTGAAGTGAGTCTCTCATGCACTTTGCTCCTGTTATTGTTTTACGGATTCTCAGATCTTTACTTCCACAAAAACAAATGCGATCTTCCAGATGTAGTTGACCTCTCAACAAGAAACATCTGTAGTACATTTTATAAAAAGCAATAGGAAACCCCTCACAATCAGATTTTGCCCTGAAGTAGAAGTTGCCGTGAATTAAGGCAATTTTCACTGAAATGGTTTGAATGAAACATTCAAAAAGAAAACAACTTTGTATTCATGCAGGGTCAACTGGACACGCCAGTGCTCATATTAACAGCCATATTTCTTTAGATGGAGTCAGAAAATGTCACTGCTGACATTTTGAACTTTTCTCTGTTTTTAATCGTCAGACTCAGAACAGAATGAAGCTGATGGCCGACAACTACGAAGATGATCATTTGAAGGCTGCACACGACCACACAAATCACAAACCCTCTCCAGATCAGGTAATCTATTTGACCCGGATCTGATTTGACAACGTCACAGTCGCTGAAAAGATCTTCTCTGAAGTGTCTGTCCAGAAGGTCGGACTGGTGGACGCCATGTAAAGGCAGCAGGCGGTTCTTTGTGTCGATGTGTGCTAACCACGTTTTTTCTTCCTAATGCTGCGTCTGGCTAACCTTGTGGTTACCAGGATGATGAGGAGGGTATCTGGGCGTAGCCTGCCTTATGCCCCTCCCCTCTCTTTCACAGACTTTTTGTTCAGAAGGGTGAGCTCGTATAAAGAAAGCCAAACCTTTCACCTTCACCACCGGCATGTTGATTTTTTATTTTTTCCCCCTCCATTCATCTGTGGTGCTCTTCATATCGTTTGATGTGGGGTCACATTGTTTGAGAATGGAAGCATTAGTTGTGTGTTGCATGTACCGCTTGAGTCTTAAATTTGCATGCAGTTTCTATGCTGCTATTTGTTATAAATTTTACTCACTGAATTTTTTTGGTTTTATGATGAAGCTAAAGCTGTCAGGGATGAATAGCTTTGCATGCTGAATCATGATCACTGCAGTTTCATCGTGTGCAAGCACTTGGACCGGATCAAAACTCTTCTTCTGACATCTGGGATTGAAAACAAAAATACTTCCTCTGACACTTTTCCTCTTCCTCCTCTCTACAGATGATACCCCCTCTTCTTCTCCTGTCCCAGAACCGCAGTAAGCTCAAACTCTACATCGCCCACCTGACAGACCTCTGCCATGACCGAGACCCCAGCATCCTCAGCCAGCTCACGCCTCCGTCTCACTACCACCACAGCGACCCTGAAGACTGGGAGGAGGAACTTCAGAAAATGAGCGACGAACAGGTGCTGGAAAAAAATAAAAAAAATCTAAATTTTGTACATTTCAACAAACTTTAATGTGTTTCAGTTGGATTTTTATTTTGACAGATCAATTAAAGTTAATGCATAAATGAGCCTGGATGGAATAATTACATGGGTTTTAATTTTTAATTTTTTTTTTTTTTATCAAAGCAAATATGTTAACTATGCAGTTCTTTATTATTCTGCCCCCTTTTTTCTGTTACCCCTAAATAAATAGCCAAACAACTCAATGTGCTAACTAAAACATCCTACAATTGAGTTTTGCATCAGTTTTTGATAATCATTTTAATCTTGTGTGTCTTCCTGCTTTTCAATTATTTTTTTGAGGTGGCGACAAAAAAAAGTTCCTGTTGAAATAGTTTTCAGTTGCCATGGCAGCATCTCCAATTAAAGCACACTTTGATGCTGAAAATATCTCTAAAAGAAACGTGGCGAGATTTTTTTTTTCTGTTTGTATTTTACTTGGTGTACATTCTGAAAAATCGCTGCTAAGTTATTAACATTTTCAAGTGTCAAACATTTAAAACAAAATAAACATCAGTCCAGGAAGATCTCTGGTTTTAAACTTTTAATAGCTGAGTTTTTTCTATTTTATACTTTAAATAACACTTATTTTTTTCCTATCCTTCCTTTCTGATTTTGGGCAGGTTTCCTACTTCCATAACTTTGGCCCTTTGTCTTGAACATCTTACATTTTAGTGCCCAGTGTTTCAGCTCCTCTCTATGCATCTCTATTTGGCGTAAACAGGTTGTTTGAACAAAGCGTGGAAAGCAGGTCAGAAACCTTATGTCTGCGACATAAAAATCACAGACAGCTGAAATCAGTATCTGAGTTTTTGTTTTTTTTTAAATGATCCTTTGGACTGGATCTGGATATTTGCCACATCTTTGAGGAGCTGTTTAAAATGTAAAAGTTTAGCTAATAACTCACTAAAACATTCTCAGGGCTGCTGCTTTTCAAAGAGTTAAACAAACTCAAACACTATCCTTTATTTTTCTGTGTTTCCAGTTGAAACGGGAGACTGAGGTGTGTGAGAAGGAGAATGGGGAGCTGCAGGAGTTTGCCAATTCAGTTCTCCAGCAAATCGCAGACTTCTGTCCTGACATCCTGGAACAAGTCGTCAATGCGCTGGAGGAGTCATGCTGACAAATCTGACTTTGGACTTAAGCAAGCGGAGCCCAGGAAACCCCGACCTCCATCTAAGAAGAAGACAGCCGTCCGAGGCGTCATCTTCTCCACCCTGCATCAAGTTTTCCAGGAATCTGAAGTGCTTTTCTGTCTCTTATGTCACTCTGAGGTCAGGCTGCCTGCATCAAAATAAGGAAATTCACAAAGCAACACTCTGAAGACATGTTTTATTTAGTGCAAATGAGGGAGGAGAACTAAAGCACACACAGTGGGGCGGTCTTTATCTTTTAGCGTAGCCGCATTGTAAAAGATGTTCCAGATGAAAGAAGGGAGCCTCACAAAGCGTTACCTCCAGCAGGAACTGACCTTCATGAGGCACTTTTGTCTCAGGCTTTTTACCTCTTTTATTCATCTCTCAAGCCTTTCATGTTAAAAGGGGAACACAGATCCCATCCTTTGGGACAGAAAAGCACTTTTCTTTTTTTTCTGGGGGAGCTGCTACACCCAAAGGGAGCAGGGTGGAGTCGAGTTCGGAGGTGAGGCATGGCGCTGTGCAGACGTTTGTTTTCAGTCTCGCGTTACCTATCGTAGCGCCATCTAAATGCCACTTTTTAACCAGAAGAGCTCCTGAGGCCCTAGTGTCGGTACGTTACTGCGTCGTCAGTGGCATTAGAGGGGGATCAAGGCTCAACCTTTCACAGAAGATCTGAGTTTAGTTACTATGTTTATAACCGAGGAGAGGATTTAGGGGGAGAAAGTTTTTCTTTCATTTCTCGATGGTTTTGCACACAGCGTCCACTTGTTTATGAGGTATGCAATGTTTCTTTCTTTTTTCTTTTTTTTTTTTTTTTTGAGAACGTTCTCGTGGCCTTGGAGCATGCACAGAGATCAGTACAGGACCTAAATGCAGAGGCTTTTCCGCCTCTGTAATACTGGTGCTATGGCATGATGTAAGAACTGATCCTCATCCAAAGTTTCTAAAGGAGTTCCTTAAAGCCCACATACCGACGGCCCTTTTTTGTATGCTCAGATGCCTCTGTTGGTGTTTGTTTCTGTTTGTTTTATTATTCAGGGCTGAGTTTTTTAATTACTAAGTGCATTGATTGACATTTACAGAGGAAACGAAAGTCACTTTTCAAGCAGATTTTGACTTTTTAAGATCAGTTTGTAAATAACGTGATATTCAACACGTACAGTAACTGAATAAAAGTAATAACGTGGAAGGTGTATCGTGCATTCTTAAAAGACAAAAAAATCTGAAAAGTTCAAAGCAGTGCAGTTGTCTTTTGTGTCTAATTTTGTCTCCCGGGACAAACGTATGTGTGACAGTGCTGCCATAAATTGCAGAAAGTCTATGTTCTATAGAGAAATATATATAAATAAGATATATGAAAAGTTTACTGTATCAATATGCATTGAATGTTTGCACAGAATCTTCAAGAGCGAGTTGCTCTGAACAAAATAAGTGTTCTCAGCGGAAACTGAGGAAAAAAAATAAAGTGTCAAAATAATGTGTGAACTAAAGACGTTTCAAACCGTGACTATGTGATGGGAGGATAAATTCTCCTGAGTTTATTTCTAATCGTCTTTTTCAAATAAATATGCTCGCCAAACGGTGGCGCTATCCTAAGACGCCCATGTTGTCTTTTCTTAGTCGATAGTTTTTGTTGGTGACCCTGATGCATAAAAACGAGTCTCCAGCTGTCGTAGCTCTCCTGCTATCAGTGATTATATTCAGCGGGTGTCAGAGTGAGAACCAAAGACACGGCTGGAGGTCAGAAATGAGAGTTGGATGCTTGTTTTTCACTGTCAAACTGACTGAAGAGCTGTTTCTTTCCCTTTAGCTCCTTACAGCTGAATTCAAAGATTATTCTAGCAGTGTTTCATTCCCCTTTTCTTTGGCCTCGCTTTCCTTTCTTCCCTCAACGTCTCTTTTTCCTTCAACTTTTTAACTGGGAACACAGAGCTAATCAAGGGGCTTTAAGTTTGATGTACGTTTTTGCATTTGTAAAAAAATTAAAAATGTACTGCTGTCTGTTAATGTCAAGAATCAAACTGAATAAAAAAAAAAGACATGTTGGTTACATGGATTTTGTATGTATGGAAAAGAATAAATTATGAGCCTCGTTTTCTCTTGAAGCTTTTTTCTTTTTTTTTAACCAGAGGAGCTCCCATCATAGTGCTTCATGTTCAGTAACTAATATTTTATATCATCTTCAGCACTGGAGGAAAGAAGGTATTTAATTAATTCATGCCTTTATGCCCAGAAATGACTCCAGTAAAAGCAGCAATGCTTCATATTTACTCAAGTAAAAGTAAAAAGTAGGCGACCAAGAAATGATGCAAGTAAAACAGTATTTTATAAAAAGGCTACTTGAGTACTAACTGATCAAAACCTCTAATCAAATGTTTTATATGATGTCAGCAGATGAAACTCTTATGCTACATGCAAATTAAAGCATTTTGAAAAACTAAAATGAAAAATTATGCTAGTAAATATAACTGCAAAATAAATCCAGGTGGAATGTTAGAAAAACTTTCCAATATTTATTTTCAACATATAACTGGTAACCTTTGAAAAATCTGTCTTCAGATATTTTTTTGGCCCAGTCTAGAGCTCTGAACGTCTCGTACCTGCGGGCGGTCCAGGTGGGTTGCAGTTATGGAAGATGAATAGGCTCCTGGTAAATTCACGCTTGATTCTCCTCTAATCCTTTTTTTTCTCAACATGTTTATTGACTATTTTCAGCAAAATGTCTGATGGTTCTGTGATCATGCTATAATATCAGCGATCTCAAGAGTGCTGCCGCTCACTGAGAGACTTTTGGTCATTTTTAAATTGCAATTTTATTCTATTTTTTATTTGCTGTGAGAAAATAATTATGCACAACCAGTATTGATCTTCCTACATCACACCTTCATTACACAGAAAAACATGACCTTGTATGCTTAATTCATTCAAGCTAAATACATTTTAATGCTTGGAGTTAAAATGCACCTAAAAATTATAGTAAAATTGTCTAATAATTGTGCACACACAGATGACAGGCTAAAAACATGTAGATCTCAGTGCCTTTTTGAAATTCTCCTGTTTCCTAAGATACTTTCAAATTAGCTGCTATAGAAAGAGGGTTCTTTACAAGACTTGTACATTTACTATTTTTTATGTCACAGCTTAGGGACAAACACTGGAGAGCGATAAAGTCTTCTACCTGTAGGCTCTATTTTCAGTAAAAAAAAATAGAATTTACATTATTTTCTGGTTAATTTATTAGAATTTGTGTTTTAGTTATTTAGAAGAAGTTTGTTGGCCAGTAATTTGTTTAGTTAGTTTCATTTTGGGACATGGATGTTTCACATATAAATATGTAGGCTTTAGATAGTTCATTATATGCAGGTGGGTGGTCATTTGGTTTTTAACCATTTTTTAATCTTTTGGACCAATAGTTACTACATCTACCTTTCTAAGCAAATCACAAGAGCTTCCTCTCAGAAGAATTAATATGTAGAATCCATTTTAAATAAAAAAAGGACAACTGAGACATATTTATATTCTTTATTCATAAATACCACTATTTTATGAATATAAAACACTTTAAATTACTGCGTTTTTTTGGACAAATACTCTGGCATTACGATTGAAAGCTCTTCAGGAGAAAGAAAAACACAACAGTTTAATTGCATATAATCTGTGTAGCTGTTAACAACACTTTGCTGTAGCTGTGGAGGTGAATTTTATGTTTAAATTACTTTCTCAGAAATATACAAAACAATGTACACAGGTAACCATGAAGAGACAGGAGTGATCCACCCACTTCAATTTGAAGTACAAATTTTCTCAGCAACAGTTAGTCAATACAAATTACAAGTACTCAAACAAACAAACAAAAAAACAGAAATAACTTTAAAATCCAGGAAACTGAAACTTTTTTTTTGTCTTGAATAAAAAGATTCTGCAATGAAAATCGTCTTGAATGTAAAAAATCTCTAAAAATATACAATCTAGTCTAGTTTTCACCAATAGTAGGCACTCCTGTGTTCAGTGGGCGAGGTAGCTGCATGGTCAGAATGCACACAGGCTGCAGGTTCGGCAAAGCAAGAGTCTGAGAAACTTTGGGGTAAAAACAAAACATTGTGGAAGAAGTTGCTCCAGGTGGGTCCCTCTTTGCGTGATCACAGTTTAAGGTTAAACTAAGAACGCCTACAGGTGAACAACGGCACTATACAGGATAAATGAGAAACTGTCACCTTACTCTCTCACTCTCCGTCATCTGCCATAGTCCGAGGTTTAATACTTTAAGGCACGGGAGCTGTGTTATCCTCTCCAGACCCCTCTTGGTGATCTTAGTGCAACCATACAGATCGATCCCCGTCAGCTGAGTCAAGTGGTCAGCTATCAACTCCAAACCTTTGTCTGTGATTCGCACGCACTGCCCAATATTGAGGGTTTTGAGTTCGTGCATTTGGCGCACCATCCTGTTGATCCCATCGTCGCTGATGTGACAGGAGCACAGGGAGAGAGACTTGAGCTGATACAAGCCCTGGGCGATGTAAGCCAGGCTTTGGTCCCCGATTTTATCGCAGAAAGAGACGTCGAGGCCGGACAGCCGGAGGGAACCCATGGCCAGATGCATTATCCCCGTGTCACTGATGTTATCGCAGGAGCGCAGGTTCAGGCTGCACAGTTGGGTCATCTGTGACAGATGGATCATCCCTGCATCCGAGATCCCCCCGCAGAAGCTGAGGTTGAGCACTTTGAGCTTGTTCAAACCCTTTGAAACGTGTTTCAGAGAAAGATCGGTCAGCTTCTGGCAGTCCTGCAAGGTGAGCTTCTCCAGAGTCAGGCAGCCCTCTGCAGCACTGCGGGTCATCCCGGACAGGTGGCCGATGCCCACGTCAGAGACGTGCCTGCAGCTGCGAAGGTTAAGGCTTTTGAGTCTGTGCAGCCCCCAGGCAATGAGCAACAGGCCGGTGTTGGTGATGTTGCTGCACCCGCCCAGCTCCAGCACCTCCAGGTTCTTCAGGTACTGGGCGATCCTGCCCAGGCTGGAGTCTGTGATCTGCTTGCACAGGCTGAGGTTGAGGACGCGCAGGGATGGGATGTCCTGCACAAAGGCATGTCCCAAACCATTGTCGGTGAGGTTGAAGCATCCACACAAGTTAAGGCTTTCGATCTGCGGCATCCCCTGAATCACGTAGCTCAAGCTTCGTCTCAGGCTGAGGATTTGGACCTTCTTGATCCCCCTGGTCTGCAGACTGGGGAACAGAGACGGGTTGGCTCTCCGTAGATGAAGCTTAGCTTCCACCCCCCTCCACACAGACTTGTGGTAGGACGCGTCTCTCCAGGCCGCGCACACTTGGGCTACCCTCCCTTTGTCCTTAACGTCTAAGTAGCTGAAAATAATGGCCAAGATTTCCGGGAAAAGGCACGATATGTGTGTTTCCGTTTGAAACATGACTGCTGGGTGACTTCTGCCGGCAGCAGGTTGCCTAGGAGCGACAACAAAGCGGCGTTAGCTGCGCGAAACTCTGTTGCTGAAGTTATGTAGCATTAGCGCATGTCAGCTAACAAATTAGCATTGGATGCTGCGAAACAAAAAGGAACCAGAATACTCCGAACAAACTTTACTGTTTTACTACACGGCTAGTCGAATTAAACTAACGCCACAGTTCACTTGCCAATAAAGCGGGCCTAATTTTAAGAAAAGAAGCAATATTTACCCAGAAAGTGTCGGCTTAGCCTTAGCTAGCTGTCTAAAGTTGAGAGCTGGAAAGCCGCCGAACCTCCTCGTCCGGAACGACGTACTTTTTACTCCAAATCATCTCAAGCAAATACAAAACGTTTCATTTTGTGGAATATTGTAGCCATGTGCCTGTTTCCCGTCTGTCTTTCAGACCCAGCATTCGAGGAAACCCTTTCCCTACAGTTGAAACTGAGCAGCTGGAAGCTAGCTCGCCCAGCGGCTCCTAGTGGAGGCTGCGAGCAGGGCCGGTCCAAGAAGTTATGGGGCCCGCGTTAAAACAACGGCTTTTGGTGAGCTGGTCAGTATATTTCTGCAGAAGTGTCATCATTTAATAAACAAATAAGCAATTTAGGTATTTAAGTCTATGAAGATGGAATTAATAAATTAACATAATAAATATATCTGTAATTATTTAATGGATTCAATAATTTAACAGATACATAATTCTATATTTAAATATGAAAATAAACATTTTCATTATTTTTTAATTTTTTTTTTACAAATATGTATTTCAGTATTTATATTGAATCATTTACAGCTGAAGCGCAACCTTACCCAACAAAGTCAGTGGGGGGAAACAGTAAAAATAAGGAACTTAATTCTACTTGCTCTTTCTTGAGTGTAAATAGACAAGTAATTGAATAATTTTCGTACCTATGAAAACAATTAAAAAAGATTTGCACCTTAAAATCTCATTTTGGTAGACTTGTGTCTTAAAAACACTAAACAGCAATAACAACAAAGACCCCAGGCCAGGATTTTATCTCAGGACCTTCTTGATGCAAGGCAGCAGTGCTATCAACTGGGTCATGGTGCACCCCCAATACTAATGCAATAAACTGTGACTGCAAAACTCTAGATTGCAACATTTTAGTGGCCTGAGTCTTGGAATAGGTATATCACCTGTCTACAAAAAAATTACAAAATTTAATTATTACTAAACGGACTATTCTAGGTTCTGCTGAATACGTTCGCTCGGATCAAACTGGATGAATCTTTCTTTGAACTGACATGACTCTGTCTTTTAAGGTGAAATGGCATTTGTTGTGAAATATTTTTCCAGTTATTTAAACTATTAGACGTCAGTTTATGGACACCATATTTAGCATGTCCTTCTACTTCTGAAACTAAACTCAAATATTATCTGCTCCTAAAAGAGCTCCATTAAACAAATACCCTCTTTTCTTGATGTACCTTTCACACATTTAAATGGGACATCATGCATCCAATCAGGATAAATCCTGTTTTCAAATGTCCAAACCTTGTGATTCTTGAGCGTTTCAATAGTTGCTTCACATACAAAGTGTAATAAATAGAAGTTAAGTAAATTAACTGTGAAAGATGTCCATCTCTATTACAAAAGGAAACATGTTGACAAATATTTGTTTCACTCCCCTGTTGCAGAGAACAAGGGATCATAGGAACTAGTTATTTTTCCATACTACATGCAATATATTTATAGTTTGACACATTTTTAATGTCAAATAATTTCAAAATTAACCAGATTAACAGATACATAATTCCATCACTATTTTACAATCTCCAGCATCACATTGATTGATCTAAAAATCATCATTCCTTCATTATTCCTTCAGCCAAATGGTAAAATTTTGTGTAATACCTAATCAGGACTCAAAAGAGCTCATCAATAAAATGAAAAAGAAATCCCAAATTATTTTCACCTTTTATGTTTTTGCTACAGCTGATTTGTTTGTGACTGAAAAACTACGACCTGAGGCAATCTGCCCTCATCATGCATGTCTATGTATTTAGTGGAATCAGCTTTTTGATTTCAGTGCAAACCTGGAAAAGACTGAATAGACTGCACATTCCCCAATGAGTTTGCTCTGCATATTTTTCTAGCATCCTAGACACAATAAATCCTCCTCTGAGGAACAGTATAATCTGACAACATAATCTATAATCATGCATTTTTTCAAACAAGTTTTATTTTCCACATTCCTTCCGACTGAGTGCTACTTAGTGTAAATGCGTTTGACCTGGCAGGAGGCCAAAGTTACTGCAGGGAGGCGTTTACTGACCTGCTGACCTCTGGCAGTGACAAAGACAAGCAGCCGAGCCATCACTTTGAAATGGATGAGCAAGCCTCTAAATGTCAGATTGGCACCGAGTTCGAAGTGTCCACTCAAATCCTGACAGCTATACAACACAACACCATGAATCTGTGTCACTAGTAGATGATTTCAGTTTATAAATCCAACATCAATGAGCTGCTGTCAACCTTACAGTTTTCATTCTCCTTCACCAGCACAAGCTCTTGCCTCAACTGTTTGTTATTAAAAACTAAATAATCATTTGAAATTTTAACTCTGTTCTTTATTTACTTTTATTACTGCTTTATTGTAATAACTGATTTATGATTGTGGGTGGAATTGTAAAGCGTTTGCTGAACTGATGTTTCTTTTTAATATAGTAAATAAATAAACTTGACATACTTTTCAGATTTTTATTTGTACTAAAAGTGGAAAACCGTTCATTTTACTTCTTCCATTTCTCAATGAGGTATTTTTAAAAATGTATTGCTCATTTATCAGTAGGATTGTGAATTATGACATACTTTACATTTACTTAATTTGGAAAATTAACACAAATGTGTTAGTGTTTTTTCTCAGTTTTTCCAGCGTAAACGGTTTTAGAGCTTGTGTTTGTCCAGCTGCAGGTAGTTAGAGTCTCTTTTTGGCCCGCAGAAACGCAGCGGCTCCTCACAGCAGTTCACTCACGACCCTGAAACAATAAATATCTACAATTCCTGGCATACTTCAGGGCTCCTGTCCGGCTCTCTTCCTTTGACTACCTCCTACTCTCTACAGTAAGATCACAGACGTCTGCAAACTCTTTTAGAGAAGTTCTCTTGAAGCCACCATAAAAAGAAACCTGTCTTCTTTGCAATATCTTATTTTAAGACTCCACATTTCAGTTTAAAAAGTAATGCAAAGCTCAATGCCAGTTCTGACACTTAATCCAGTATTATGTACAAACTAATACATATATCTGGTGATCTATCTGTCAAAGTTGAAAATAAACCACTGAGATCAACTACTGAATGTAACTTATGTGAGTCCTTAGAATAAAGTTCAAACTAATGACAATGGATTTTAACGGTATAGTCGATTCATGCTGTTATATAAAAATGTTCAAACTACCAGAGGTGGAGGGTGGCTAACCTGAAAGTTGTTTGGTTTAGTCTAAAATATCTCACTTAACTTGAAGATTTGAGCCATTAAAAAGAGAAAGTATTCGTTAGCACAGTTTTGTTTACATCCTATTTAAGTGCTGTAAGAGATAAACATGGTGTGAATGAAAGAGAATCATGACTTTTGTCATGATTCTTTGTGTGATGTGAAGGGAAAATTGTTTAACACTCATCAAAGCTGCCAAGTTTCAACTAAGTAAAACAATTTCTTCAAGCTTCCTAAAATTTTGAAGTTTTCTATACTATCTCCTTTTAAATAACTCTTGCAGAAAGTGTATTTCTGCAGGAAGAAATAAGTCTTACCAAATATGGGTGGTCCTCAACACTCAGTGGACATGCAGCACTAAAATGGCCTAAGTTCACAAGAACCTTTGAAGCACCTTTTTACTATCTATCACTTTCAGCTGCTCACTCAAACCTTTGTATCTTTAGTAATGCGAGACTTCATTTATGCAAAGACAAAGAGGCTAAACTGGAGTCAGTTTATGGTCACACTGATGCCTCGTAGTAACAAGGTTCTGGACTTAAATCTTCATCAGAGCCTTTATGTGAGGAGTCTTGTGTTTCCTCCGTGTCGTAGGTTTTCTCAGTGTACTCAGGTTTCTTCCCATCATACAAAATGTTTATGTTGGGGTCACTGGAAGCCCCGAGTTTCCCTTCGGTGTGAGTGCATTTGTGCATGGCTGCTTGTTGGCCCCATGATGGACCGGCAGCCCATCCAGGTCGTACTCCACCTCCTGCTGATGACATTTAGCACAGACTCCTGCCTACGTGTGACCTTTAACAAGATTAGGAGGCCATAAAAATGGCCTTGCAAAAGTATTTTGAACATTTCACTGGGGTTGTATGCAGTACACCAGCATGAATTATGCATACTTTGCAAGCGGAACACAAATGAAAAGAGTTTATTAAGTAAAAATCTTAGAATCTGTCTACAGCTCAGTAATGCAAGAGGAGAAAAATGTAAGGGGCGCAGCAAGTATGCAGAAGAAGTCACTGGTCAGACAACAAAATTGAACCAACATGGATAATAACTGCGTCCTGAACTCCCATCTGGAAACAAGCTAGTGGCAGCATCATGCTGTAGGGACGCATTTTTTCAACAGGTATTGTAGAAAAGGGGTGGAACAACAAGGTCACTTCCTCGAAATATCTGTGAATCATAAAGAAAATGTCTGTGAATTTTATATTTCACCGTGTGTAAGTTTGATTACCATTTAATTTTACGCATGTAAAATGTATTTTAAAGTGATACGCTATTATACACCAGCATAGGGATTGCATAGCTGTGAATATGAAAGGAAAGGGACCTAGTTTGATAAATGCTTTTCAAATAAACATCAGTGTTTAGTGTGTTGGTAATGAAAGCCAACAAAACACTATATGAGACAAATTTTAAAATTGAATAATGTCATCAATCTTTAATGATCTGGAGACATTTATGTTACTGGTTCGGGTTGATTTGGAGATTTATCGATTTATTTACTTTACCTCTGAGAGACGTTATATTTTAATTGAAGCCTCACTTGTGCTACCCAGCCAGCAGAGGGCAGCACTGCTCTGTCAAAAAACAAAAAACAAAAGTAAATTTAAACACATAAATTAAATAAATGCCTCTATGGACGAACATTTTCAAAACATTGTCTCTTGGCTTACAGCAGAACAAGCATAAGTAATAAATTATGTAAAAGACTTTCTTTGCTTTGTGCTTTGCAGACGTTTAGACAAACATGGTTTAATGAAACAACATCAGCCCAGAGAAAGGTGAGATGTAAGCGGAATGAGATGAGATCGGAAGAAAACACAAACCAAAAACAGGAGGAAATATGAGTGATGGTGATTCCCCTTTCGGCCTCCCCTGTGGCTGGACTTGTCTCTGCTAATGACCCTGTCTGCTGGCTCCCACAGACAGATGGTGAATTAACTCCAATTAGCCCACTCTCACCAGATCTTCTCTGACAGCTCGTCATACACACTCACACACACACACACACACACACACACACACACACACACACTCACTCACACACACACACACACACACACAGATAGACATTTTCCCATCCTGAAAACATTTAATTCATATTCAACCAAATCCAACCTTCAGATGAAGCTATTCTTCATCTCTAAATATTAGCATCTTTTTTCTTCAAGATGCTAATAACTTTATGTAAAGCTTTCAGGCATTATCTTTATTCTATCTTTATTTGAACACAGTCAGTAGTTGCTTTACAACTACTGACTAAAAAAAGGTGCACACAATCTTCAAAGTAAATTGTTCCATAGATGTGGTGACTCCCTCCTAAGCTTTGGGATTTTTTTTTAATCTCCCTTACCAAGCTTATTTATTATCAGTGCCAAATGTATCTATAAAAGACTTGAAACAAACAGAAGTTGCTGCACAGCAATGATTAGACACAATTACAAGCGATAAAACGATGCTTGATAGAACAATAAAACCACAAAGTGAGAAATCAATAGAATTTAATAAAACTAAACAGTAAAATAACCTCAGAAACACAATCAATTCAGTAATAGAGATTAAACAATAAATAAACAGGCATATTATTCATTATACATGATGGCAAGATAAACCTGGGTCACTGCTGTTATGCACTTCCTAATTATTTCCCTGACTGCAGGCAGGTTTAGGTGATAAACTATTTTCTTGTTGGCAGTCAATAGACATGTGACTTACTTGAATGATATGTTCTCTTGTGTTTCTCATTATGAAGAGTGGCTAAAAGAATATTTATAAACTATGGTACACTGTAATAATAAATCAGTCTCAAAACCAGAAATCAACATGAAAGATACAGTCTATCTTTAAATATTGTTTATTACAAATGAAATTAATCACTTAGATCCAATCGCAAAGATTTATTCACTTGAGTATTGTTCAGAATCATTAGACAGTGACATCAATAAAAGAGAGAAGATAGGAAAAACTAACAGAATATGCTATTAACCATATATATTCTTTTTATTATTAAATCAATTTTCACAAGTTCCTCACAATCTTTGGATTAATCCCCTGTAACTGTGTCAGGTTTATAGCCACTTTGCCAACACACACAATTAAACTTGTGCCCAAAGTTTTAATTTCCTGGTTGATTTCTGGAAATATTGCTCAATACTCAATACTCTCAATTAATAAAATTTTTTTTTGGTAATTATGGTAATTACTGAGTCATTTCATTAAATTGACAGAAGGAATAGGATTAAATAAGTGTTCACTTCTTCCTACTCCTTTTCAAACAGAAAAGTAGTGAACAAATTATTTTGTTCATTACTACCAGGAACAAAACTACTCAGTCCTAGGACGATGTCTATGCACACGTTTTTTTCTGTCCTGCTGTTTGCTTGTTCTCTTGTTTTTTAAAACCTGTTTGAAATAAATAAATAAATAAATATATAAATACAAAAAATGCCTTCTGTTCACTGAGCAAAATACCACCACATCATGATTCTGCCACCTCTGTACGTTAGAGTTGGGACATTGTTTACATGCTTCCCCTTCTCTGTTCTCCAAACGTATCAATGATCTGTTTTGCCACACACTTCACTGAGCGACTGAAACAAAAAATAAGTTGTCAGAATTTACGAGTTATGTGTAGATATGAATTCAAACATTAAAACAAAAAGGAGAAACTGATGCTTCACATATTGTGGTTAACGTATGTTTCCCTCACTCTGTCTCTCTCACACACAGCGAGCGGAGACGGTTACTGCTGCATGACCTCCTGCCACTGTGTTCTCCCTCAGCGAGCTGTGAGCGGCCTTTCTTCAGTCGGCGTGCCGCGCCTCCTCTGAGTGACTGAAGTCGCGTGACGTCTCAAGCAGAGCGTCTTGCAAGATTTGCTTGTTGACTAGTCGGCTCCACTGAGGGGAAAAAGCAGGACAGAGATGCTGCATGTGTCTAACAGGTGTTGTCCAGGCTTCTGAAAGGACTCCATCTGGGAGTGTGACCCCTGACCTGTCCTGTAAACTGGGTCAGCAGGTGCTATGTGCAGGGCAAAGATCAAGAGGTCAAGAGGTCAATTTGTCCCTGGCTGAAAACAGTGACGCAGCAAAGAAGGAGGATGAACTCTCTTGTGAAGCAGCGACATAAGGTCCGTGAGCCTCTCCGTCTTTGGGCGGTGTGGAGCCGTGAAGCGAGCGTGTCGGTTCGGAGTGTTTGTGAGTAAAAGTGTTTGTTTGAGGAGCAGGAGGACGGTAATCCCTTTTAACCCCATCAGCTGCTCAGATCCGAGCGTCAGAGCCAGCAGGCAGGATGGACAGCAGCTGTCTGGGAGACATGTTTGACCTCTGGAGCACAGAGGCGTCATATCGCCACCTGACCTCCGACCTTAGCTAGGATGATGTCACATGCACAAGCCTTTGTAAATCATGAATTAAATACGAACCTCCAGAAACACCTTTCAAGAGTATCGCATGACTGAAGGGGGAGAAAAAACGATGCAAGGATTGTGGCCTGCGTTTCCATTCCCTGTTCTCTGACACCAGTAAATTCATTCCAGTGCCACCAGTTGCCTTCAGAAGTCAACTGATTAGTAAATAGAGCCCACATGTGTGTAATTTAATCTCAGTATAAATAAAGTTGTTCTGCAAAGCCTTCAGAGATTTATTAACGGACATTGGTATAAAAAAAAGGGCAACAGGGAGACGATGATGCAGCAATGAAGCTGTGTTAAAGTTAAAGCAGGTTGAGGTTGGTAGACTGGGCTTGGAGCTCAAGAGATCCAAAGCATAAATATTTGTGCCCTCCATAAATCTGCCCTTTACAAAATGGTGTTAAGAAGAAAGTAATTGCTGAAGGAAAGTCATAAGATGTCCATTTACAGTCTCTGACAAGCCAGGAGACATGGCAAACGTGGAAGAAGGTGGTTGAGTCAGAAAAGACCAAAATGAACATTTATAACACTAAGGGTGGAGCAAACACACCATTCCTCCCCTGCAAAAATAAAATAAACATGGTAGTGGCAGATTCATGCTTTAGTTATGCTTTTCCACAGCAGGGAGAGAAAAATAGACCAGAGTTGATGGGAGGGAGGAAGAAAATCTGAGAGAGGTTCACAAGGACGACTGTAAACATGGAGCCATAGCTCAGCTCAAAGCTGATTTATTTGTTGGAATGGTCCAGTCAAAGTCCACACCAAAATCCAGTTAAGAATGAGTGGCAAGACTACAAAATGTATGTTGTTAATATGTTGAAAGCCACATATTCCTTTCACTTCACAATTATCCACTACTGTGAAGTGTTTTAGTTAAGAACATGTATAAAAAGTGTTCAAGATAGTTCCTACTTTAGGGAACTGTCTCTGAAGTCCAGCGTTGTGCTTCTTCACAGGAAGAAACAAGAATCTCTGCACATCCTTGTGTTGAGAAAAGGAGGAAAAATGAAGGAGGAGATGGCTGAAGAAAAAGCGACAATACATGAGGAGAAATGAGTGAGATGTGGGTTGTGGTGTTGAGGTGTTAATGTTTGTGTCTGTGAGTCATGATGAACAAAAAAGGGAAAATAATATGATGGCACAATATGGATCTAGGAAGGGTGAGTCAAGAACAGCAAGAGAAAGGAAGTTCAGTCCAGTTTTAATGCTTTGCTACAGAGATCAGTGTTTAGCACCAATTAAGAAGACAGCTTTTTTTGTTTGGAAGTGACTTAACTTTGACCTTTGAACCCTTCAGAATTCAAAAGGTTCCTAATAATCAATAGCTGCATTCTTAGTTCCTTTTTCAGCACCATCCATCTGGATATTCCTTCAGTTTTCTTCACGTCACTTTATCTTTCATCATCCTTCTTTCTTTTAAACACATATAGTCAGTTGCACACGGCTGGACATAATGAAAAATGCCACAAAGTCTAGACTTTGACTAGGTCACTTTAAAAGCTAGATTATATTTTATTTTGTAAACATTCAGAGTTGAACCTGTTGAATTCTTTAAATTCTTGCTCACAGCTACCTCATCTATTTTTTATTTATTTATTTATTTTACAAAAAGATAGGTTAGTTTGGATGGTTTTTATCTTTTTTTTAAACACTAAAAAATGCTAAAAAAAAATCCATGAACTTGTTACAAAATATAACAGTTTTTTAATATTTTCACAGGTTATTTCTGTAAGATATTAAAATCATATTATGACTGGAAACTGAAGTATGACAAACCAGCAAAAACATATAGAAAAGTATTTAAAACCTAATACGCCTCAAAGAAAGGTTTACTTTTATTCAAATATTTTTCAGCTTTGGCCATAATTATTCTGTAATGCATAAAATAAGACTTAAAAAATCCTAATTTCTTTAAATCAAACATTTTCACGCATTTCAGTGTCTGAAAATAACTTTGAAGTGAAACTATTCAGTTTCACTTCAAAGTTATATATAGGTATTGTTTTGGCTTTAAAGATTTCTACTTCTTTTTTCTACCGCTGGCTCCTTCTTTAAGGATACCCGTGAAATCTCATGCAATCCAGAAAAACTCTAATAAAGTTACATCAGGCACAGGTTTTGCTGAGATTGTCAAAAAAAAAAGAAAAAAAAAAAAGAAAACTCAATAGGCTGAGTTTGTGTTTATTAAGAAAAGTTCTCTATAAAATTTATTTCCCTCCTTCTAGCATAAAAACATCAGTTGTTGCAGATTCACAAGTACTTCTGTGGTAAACAAATTAAAGCGGCTAAGGGAAAAAAGGCAACACAAAGGAGAATCAATAGAATATATAATAGATTTGAACACTGATAGCGTTTTCTTTCCTAGTTGATGTGACGGAAAACAGAGGAACCAGTTTCAGTCAAAGTAATAACTGATAATGCTGTGTGTCTCCTACTGTGGTGGAGGGAAATCGTTACAGGCTGCACTACGATGGAGAATAGGAGGTGAGAAGAGCGGGAAATAGAAAGAGAGAGAGAGAGAGAAAAAACACTAACAACTGAAAGGAACCAAACAGAAAAGAATCATGCTGGGATAACAACTCAGAGAGAAAATGGTCAGAAAAATATCCTGTTTTTTCTTCATCCTTGCTGTCACTCTGTCCCCTTCTTCTGCCCCGTCAGAGGCTTATATCATGTCTGTCACTGCGGCGCAGCTCAGGTGCAGCGACTGCTTTCAGAGCTGCTGCTGCTTAACGCCACTGCCAGTTATATAAATACCCACAGATTAAATTGGGATTTTTCATGCGGGGGCAGGTGGCTCAGTGGGCTCAGGGTTGATATAGTTTTCTGCGTGTACTTGCTTTTTCATGTGAAATTGCTGCAACTATTCAGTTCAAACTTGAATTGTGGATTTTTGTTTCTATTACGCGATTGCGGCTATTGCAGAGGAAAACTTTAAGTGCAATGGTCAACAGATTTGTTTGGTTTAGAGACTCGGTATAAAATAACCAGAAAAGAGAAGAGCAGAACATCTAAAAGAGAAGCACAAAAGCAATCAGATATTTTCTTTAACAAACATTTTTTGAATGGCTTAATGAATTAATTCCTATTTAATTAATTCTATCATGACTTAAATTAACAATCACACAAGAAAAATACAGAAATCAGTAGTTCAAAAAACAAGAATCCAACAAAATTACAATTTAAAAAAATTCAAAATGTCTGGATATTTTTTGTCTCCTTTTACTAAGTCAAAATTCTAGGGCACCTTTTTGTTTATATTATGTATCTCCAAATACCAGATTTTTGTTTTGTTAAATAAGTGAAACTGAAAAACAAATACCACAATGTTCACTTTACGCTTGACATCTAACATTGTGACTCACGTGGGAAAATGTTTTACCAAATCTAATTCTCAGTTTCTATCAAAGCCTAAATTATTTTGTTCATGGTTGAAAACTGGGTGCTGAACAACTGAAAGATTTCCCTCTAAAACAAAAAAAACCCAAAACAAAACAAAACAAACTCCGAGAACAAGCTGTGAACCTGCAAAATGCTCCTCTGGGAACTAGCAGAATAATCAGATCTCTACAGAAGATGGAGTTGGGTCACTAAGAGTTTTCCTAGTTTTAAATGTGAACATCTGGAAGAAGAAGGTAACATGGTTTATAAGGGAGTTAAAAGAGGTGTTTATGTTTATGTCAAACCAATCAGGATGAACGTCTGACTAAACGGTTTGTTCCAAAGATGTTCAGTTTCAAAGACAACAACTCATGTCTTACGTGATTTTAAAAGTGAAAACGAAATAATAATTTTAAAAAAAGCTAACCTAGATTCAATCTTTGAGATGTAGTCTGAGTAAGTAATCAGGTTCATGGATAAATATAGATGAATGTGAGTGGAGATGCAGTGGAAGCTGCTGTATTCTTACCTTCTGCACCTGAAAGAGATGGACACCAGAAAAATGATCTGAACAGAAAAGCCTATACATGAAAAACAACTGCAAAAATTAAAGATTAGAGCTGCCACTCCTTGTAATGAGTAACAAAGACTTTAGAGAATGGTCTTTCCTTTTAATCAAAAACTAAGACAGGGTAACGACAAAATGAATTTAAAATGCATTAAAAATTATGAGACATACTGACAAACATAAGCAAATAGGAGCTCTCTTGTTAAAAAGTAAAAATGTGTAAAAATTAAATGTATAGTATTCATTGCAAACAGATAAATGTTTTTCAAACCAACTAGTGCTGATATGATTTTGGTGTAAATGCTTGTAAATCCTCTCTGGTTCAGGCTCCTCAGATTATTGATTTGTTTGAGTGTTTGAGAAAAACTAACCTCTATGAAAGCTAAGTGAAAATTCAAAAGTAAAATAATAACCACTCTTAATCTCTCAATGGATTTCCACAGTTATCTTTACTATATTGTGACAATTTACCAGTTTTTTCTCAACCCTCTAGAAATGTTTGTGTTATCCTCGTCTTATTGAATTGAGCTTTAACACTAAAACATTTAACTAATATTATACCTAGATTACATTTGGCTCCCCAAAGACCACTATTTCTATTAAAATTAAATGTTGTTTTATTACATAGACTTGATCTCACACTGAAAAATTGTTGAAAAATTAAACCTTTAATTTGAGGAAATATACAATGAGGGAAAATCCCCACAATTAGAGATATATGGGTTTCTAATACCTTTTGATACAAACTTTATTAGTACTTTATACAACCAAACCAGAGGTCAGTCGTTTAGGCAACTTTTCGATATCTCCCTGACATTTAAAGTATAGAAAGAAAAGGAAAGAAAGGAAAAGCAAGAAAAGTATCAATGACAAAAATTGCTTAAGTTTAATTTATTCAGGAACCATTAACAACGTTTCTGCTAAAGAACAAATATTTATCAAAATAAGATGTTTTCCACATGATGTGAATGCAAAGGAAATCAATTTGGGATGGGTTTTTTTTAAAAATATTTTTTTCACCTTGTGAGATTTTGCTGCTGCAATAAAACATGAAAATATTTAAAGGAATTTGAACTATTTTATTTATTTTTTTTAATCAGGGGTGCCATTACATGTGGCTGACACTGAAGATTGCTCAACTGTTTATTGCTTGTTTCATGCTTGTGTGATGAAGTGCACCATTAAAAGGGCTGGCGCTTAGGCTGGAGGTTGTTTTAATGCTCAGTAGTGTATTGCTATCACACACACACACATGCACACGCACACGCACACACACACACACACACACACACACACACACACACACACACACACACACACACACACACACACACACACACAAACAGGACCTGAGGAACAGATAACTTATGTGTAAAACAGTCACCTACTCTTATTCTTCCTTTTTGCCAGCATGATGCTCAGTGTCGAAACTCTCACCTAAATCACAGAGTCTCGTGTTTGTGCTGCACAAATTGCAGTGTTCTTGTAAATTGTGAGCGTTCGTAGTGCTGTTGCTGTTGTTATGTGTCTTGTAAGTGCTAAGCATTTCCTCCTCATCCCTCCTCCTCTCTCTTTATTTGCTGCCCTCCCTCTGGGCTGATGTGATTTAAGGCTGCGCTTAAAGACTGACGACTGGGCTGTTATCTGGGCGCTATTGATGCAAGCGAGGCATTTCAGCCGCCACACTCAGACACACCAGAATGGATAGATGAAATAAGAAGAAGAAGAAGGAGAAGAAGCAGATATCTCAGCAGACTGATGCCTCTTTTCTCTGTAACATTGATTTATTTAATCAAATGGTTGAAGTTTTTTTCCCAACCCCTCTCTCTCTCCTTCCTTGTTTTCCCTTCACAGCTTCCCCCCCTTGTCTGAACATTATGTAGATGTCAATAATTTAGCAGAAGATTTAAGAATTCAGCACTTTAACAACAGGTTACGATCTTTGTGATGAAAGCCGTAAAAAGATGTGTTTGTGAATAAAATATGATTCTGTCTCCTTCAAAGCAGCTGAAACCTGTCAGCACCGCCGCTTGTTTTCTGACAGTATCGCAGCAAAGTGACAGTTCAAAAGCGGGGGTTTGTCTTTATCTTGGCAGGTTTTCAATCTTTGCTCTATTTCTGCACACTGCCGAGCATTATTTTGTACCCATTGTTTTTGAGACTGTCTTTCATCTCCAGGGCTTTGTTGTTTTCTCGCTCCCCATCTCTCCCTGCTATGATGGGACTTTTTCTCTTTTTTTTCCTCATCCTTTTTTTTTTTTTTTTTTGCTGTTTCCTCTCATTGTGTACAGTAGCTGCCTGGCTTGTCTAGTAGCTCACAACCCACTAACATTTCCCTTTCTGCCTGATCCGAAGCCACTTGCTTTTCCTGCTTCCTGTTTCGTCCCTCCTCCCTTTTCCATTCTTCCCTCTCTCCTCCTCTCCTCCGCCTTTTTTACCCCACAGGGCTGGAGATGCAGATCGCTCCTTTGTTCCTGACATCTGTTTTGTTGGGTGATTAATTGAGATGAGCATGTGGGTTGAGGGCCCGAAGAGGGGGAGCTCAGACCCCCCAGGTAATGTGTGTGTGTGTGTGTGTGGACATGGTTGTGTGTGTTGGCAATAAAACTACAATTTCTCGCGATATGGTTACAGTGCCTTGCAACAGTGTTTGTATATCTTGAATTTCATCTGCTTTTTGGTAAATTGCAACCCAAAAACATCAGTGTATTCTAGTTTGATTTTATGTGACAGATCAACACAAAGTAATGTGTAATTGTAACATGAAAAGAAAATGGTTTTCAGTTTATTTTTTTAAGCTGACTAAAATCTGAAAAGTGTGGCGTGCATTTGTATTCAGCTGCCAGAGTCAATGGGGTTTATCTCTACACGGGTGAAACTCCATCACAGTCCAAATTCACTGGGTCTTTTCTGTGAGGTTCAATTCAGCGACTCAAGAAGTGACAGAAGACATGACAAGTGACAACACCAGGTTCTTGCTGCCTTTGGAAAAAACGTGTTTAAATAATAAAAGAAGAAATAAATTGAAAGAAAGTTATTTTCTCAACAATAAAGGGGGACTTGATGAAAAGGCAAGTGTTTATGTTTTCTATAAACACTTGCTGCTTTATTTTTTTTTAACCCCTTGTGACGGATTATGACTGGATGTAAGACGTCTCTTTCTGCGAGAGATCAGAGGTAAATGTTTTTGAGTCAGTAGGTGTCTGTGGAAGTGATTTATGATCCCCAGAGGTCAAAGAGCATCAGAAAGAACAGACACAAATTTTGAGTTCAGAGAGAGAGGTGAGAGGTCACCTCTGAGTGAGAAGGTCAGGGCCGGGAAATATGCAGGGAGACGTTTGGTCTCTTCCTGGTGAGCGTTGCTGTGAAAGCGGGACCATGTAGACCCAGAGGGCTGAAATAGCGACTATAGAGAAGCGAATATTTTCTATAAGCACTTGCTGCTTTATTTCAATGCTCATGATCAGAAATAAAACCCATTCCCACATACAGAGTCTGAATGTCACAACAGCATGCTAATTCTCGGTGCGTCAGCGTGCTCGGCTCGTACTTGCAAACGGACAGATGGACGGGGGGAGACAAGTACAGTGAAGTCCTGTGGCTCGGGCCCATTAACAGCCCTGATTTACGCTGCTCTCCATGCTGTGTTGGGACACCGTCAGCCCAGCCAGTGGGAGCGCTGATTTAGGGCTGCAGCAGGCCACGCTCTGATGTCTGTGTAAACACACATCAATGGCATGTTTAGGATAGGTTTACAGCCAGAGCGGCACCGCAGAGCCTGAGTCCCAAAGTTCATCTGGAGTGGTAAAAATCTGGGGGCCTGAAGAAACACAAAAATATTTCCCTCTGAGTTCATCCTGCATACATGAAGTCATATGTGCAGAGAGATACGGTTATAGTCAAAGCAAAATTCACATTTTGCATGTTTCTATACTTTCATTTGGTTTTCTACTGCTTCTAATTATGGAAAAACACACCCAGACATTTTCTGGCAATAACTTCATGTTTGATTTTGGTGTCTGGAAAATGAAAAGTTTTCAAAACCTCCCAATTGTAAAGTCACTATCAGCAACTACTTTGATGTTACTTAGCAACACCAGTGGAGCCCGGTCCATCACCTAGCAACCCAAAAGAAGCTCCAGCACATTTGGTAAGCTGGCTTTATTGTTAGATGCGCTACACAATGACTGCTGGAAAAGACAAGTGTTTCTTTGACTTACCATCCAGAAACCCCTTGCTGCATTCTTGTTGGTTGTGCAGGAAACTCTACTTCTGCTTTTCAAAGATGTATACAAGAGTTGTATAATTACACTTCTGTTTACAGCCATATACATTTAATGTTGAGCTGGGGTCATGATCAGCAGCAGCTTATTTGGATTAAAAGTGACAAAAGGCCCTGGAACAGCTCTTTCTAACAGGAGCTCAGGATAGACAGAGCTGAGCAGACTGAAATATCATTGTTTAAGAATTATTTATAAGTATTTGAATATAATGAAGTTTTATTAGATTTTCTTGGGAACTACATGAAGCTTTTGCCCAGAATTACATATGAATGTACTGTAATTTACATTAGTAGCATATTTTTCTGGACTGAATAAGGCACCAAAACGTTTTCCCACCCATGTACCCACATCCTCGTAAATCCGGCCTTGGCTGCAGCTGAATTTTCAAACTTGAATTTTTGGACTTCCACTTTTTGGATTCAAACTGAACACGGCATCTAGACTGGGATGGATGTTTGTATTCTTGATGTTTTTCTTTGGGCTTAAAAGGTAAGATTTGTGGCTGAGCCGAGGAGAAAGCTCTGTGATGGTGATGATCCTTTATAAACTAACGGTGTCATAAATTCAGCTTCATATCCCTGCAGCTCTTGCTGCTGCATTTTGAACTTGTTTTTCACAGTCTGGAGGCCACAACGACCCCATCAGTGTCCAATTATATTCCTGATGGCGTGGAAGACACAGAACAGCTGATTAGGAGGACAGAAGTGATGAGGAGGATTGTTTAAAAGAAGATGTGCAATATGTGCATAATGACTTCCACTGACAATTATCTTTGATCCGATGTGAAAAACAGCCTCTTCGCTCCCCCAGCTGCTCCCCCATCCACCACTTTACTCTCCACTCCTCCAATCCTCGAGTCGCTCTTTTAATCTTTTCGCTCGCGTCTTTAAATGCCTCCTCTCAAACAGCTCGAGTGACTTCAGGAATGACAAATATATAAGAGTCCCTCCAGTCGGCTCCTCCTTCACGCGCTGTGCGAGCAGAGTCAGAGCGACTGGGTAATGAGGCTCACTCACTCAGGGTCAGCGACCTCACTGGGGCTCCGATGGGGAGGGGGAGAAAGCAGGAGGATGGCAAGGATGCCAGGATGAGAGGAGAGGGGTTTTTCTGTGTTTTTTCATCATTTCTTGCCTTTATTTGTCATCTTCTCTGTGCTCCTTGTCAGCGGTTAGTGTGCTGCATGGACACAGGGGAGAACAGAGGGAGGGAGCAGAGAGAGAAAATGTTTAAGTACTGATGGCAGCCCCTGGTTGCTGCTGGGACCGAGGTGTCAGCTCCTATTCTGCTGCAGCCGCCATCTGACAGGCAAATGATAGAGAAAAAGACGAAGATGGGGGGTGTTGCTTCTTCTCTTTCTGTGTGTGTGAGTGTGAAGGCAGAACAAGAGTCCCAATGAGAAGGACTGGTGAGGCTGCTCCACATCTCTCAGCTGTCTCCTTCTTCCTCCTCACATCCTTTTTTTAAATCCCTCCTCCCCTCCTGTTTCCTCCTGCTTGGTTTGGTGATTGATTGAGTTATACTGCTCCCTCAGTGACAGGCATTCCCTCACGTTTCCACGGCAGTGAGGTCAAAGGTTGGCACTCGTTATTGGCTTTTGTCTGTAATCATCACAGGTCGCGCTGTGTTGTTATTGGCCCCTGTCCCCCTCCTCCTTTTTCTCTTGACCTCTCCAGCCGTTCTCCGAATGGCAGAGCGTGACTCTTGGGGAGCAAAAGGTCACGACTGTCTCGACCCGGAGGTCACGAGTGTTTACACGAGTGACAATAGTTTTGTGTTTGTTAGGATGGGTAACGTAATGGGAAGAAAAAGCAATATCTTCCCAATATGGGAAGATATCTGTAACTGTTACATTTACTTGAGTAACTTTTTGGAAAATATTTACTTTTAGGAGTATTTTTACTACATTTTACTTCTTGCTTTTCCTAATGTATTGCTACTCTAACTTGATGAAAATTACAAAAACTCTCCCCACTGTGAAGAGAACAAGCTTAACCAAAAGAAATAAAAATAAATAAATCACCAGACACAGACACACACCTGATGTTTTAAAAAAAAAAAAAAAAAAAGTTTTTTATGTTTTAGGTTGAAAAAAAAAGTTTTTTAAGTTTTAAGTTGAAATAAATAGTTTATTATGCCTGTTTTTGTTCATTTGCAATTAAGGTAAGGTGAGGTAAGGTAATTTCATTTATATCGCATATTTTCAGCAACAAGTCAGTTCAAAGTGCTTTACCTGGATTACAGGAAACAAAACAACAAACCGAAGGAAAGACAAAAATGGTAACTACATATTTGTTCCCCATGCTTAGTGTGAATAAATTTAATTTATAAACTAGTTTCTCTGGATTCTTGTGCTGATAAAACCAGACCTAACAAAAGAAAAAAAAGTATAAAACTACATATTGGTTCCCCATGTTTAATAAGAATAAGAATAAGTCGTCCATAATTTATAAACTATTTGGGGTTTGTCTGAACTCTTGTTCTGATGTTGGTTCTCCATGTTTGGTAAGATAAGTGAGGCATAAATTATGTTATTTATATGAATTATTTTCATTTCAATCTTTAAAATATAATTTCCACATATCTTTACATTCTGGTCCGTCTGATGTTGTAATTTTTAAATATTAAATGATTAATGTTACTCAGTTACTCAGTACCTGAGTAGCTTTTTTACAAATATGCTTTTTTGCTCTGTTGAGTAATTTCTTACTTTTTTCTTTCACCTGAGTAAAAACATGTTGAAGTAGTGCTACTTTAACTTTAGTATAATTTTTGGATTCTCTACACACCTATGGCCATATCTGATCAGAAGAGACTAAAAATAGTCTAAAACACTAAGAAGACTCAAACTCCCTCTCCCATCACTTCCGGCCCGCTCCGCCATCTTTGCTGTTTCTTAAGTATTCTTTATCTCTCCGCTCCAGTCTGGTCTTGCTGTCAGTTTGTGGTCGGCAGATGTTTCACAACTGTTCATCAGTCAGACTGAGAGCCCTGCTTTGGCTGTCCACTGAACTTCCTTTGGCACGTTTGCGTGTAAACTGTACCCTGCAGAAGTTTCAGTCCACCTCTAATCCCGTTTTGCATTTTTTTCCAAGCAGACAGACTTCAAGGAAATCATTTAATGGGGTCTTGGCGAGGAGCTGAACATTTTATTTCAACATTTTTATGACTTGTTTCCTGTCCAGTCGCTGTACCCTGATGAGTGATAGGTTACTCGTCACTGCTATGTCTTGGGCTTAGGAGCTATTGTCCAGACATGTGATCAAATTAAGACACTCAGTTCTTTATTTAAAAAAAATATATTAACATATAATAATTTTTTTTTAATCTTTGAAAACAAAATATACTTATTGTAATTGCACTCAGAGAATAAAATGTACCCATTAAGGAAATGATACCAACAAAAATGTATTTTGCACTTGATGAAAACTTAGAACGTACCTTCTAATAACTTGTGTCACCTCTCTGGTTGTAATAACTTCAGCAAGACGCTTCTTGTATCCCTCTACTGGTCTTAGACATCAGTGTGTGAATGTGTGCGTGTGAATGGGTGAATGTCTGAATGTAGTGTGAAACGCTTGGGGGTGCTCTGAACTTGACAAAGAGCTGTACAAGTCCAGGACATTCTCACATAAAACTTTGGTCGTGCTTTGATGTTTTTTTATTCTTAGAGACCAAAATGTTCCTCCTGGAGGAATGGAAATTAAACTTGTGCAGACTCTTTCTGTTTGTAAAGGTCACAACTTGCACATCAACAATAGCAAGGGTCTGCTGCTGTAGATGTTATGGTGGCATTTTCAGCTTTTTATAGCCATATTTTAGCATTTTGCAATCTAATTTCTGGCAGACAACTGATTTCAAGTTCATTTGAAATCATGTCAGATCCGTTTCTAGTCTCACGAGCTGCTACTGTCGTCTTTCTCCAGGTCTCAGTCTTTGGATCTCAGTGTGTCGTTCACTCTTACGTCAAAAGTTAGGAGCCCATCAAACTAAATGTCTGAGGTTAAGACAGAACAACCTCCTTTACAACACACATGCACATGCACCATGTTTAATGTTTATGAGTGTGATTCAGTTCAATTCAACTCAAAAATACTAACGGGAAAAGCAATTATGAGTCAGAATAAATACAAGGCTGTTCTAATGTGTCCATCATCAGCATTTGTATTTTCTATTGCAGATTATGTATTTTACTTTTAATTTGGCAGATTTTTAAAAAAACGATATAATTTATTCAAACAATCTAGAAAAACACAAACGTCTATATGGTATCCAAGTTGTTCCTAAATGCTTCAAATATTCATGTGTCAAAGTTAATTGGCTTAACAAACAATAAGTGATCATTGAACTCAGCTGAAAAGCCATGAAAAAGCAGCTAAAGACGAAAAAAAAAACAACTTTCAAAAACCTTTGGAAACTTCAGATCAAAACCACTTTTGAAGCTCAGAAAAAGAAATCAGGTACTTTCAAAGCAAAATAGAAGTGAGAGATGACTCAATACTTTGTGTTTGTTAAAGGTTACAAGTGTGCGCATTGTGTACATGGTGTCCTGCAGCTGGCTCTCCTCATTGATCCTCCAGAGATAAACAGGGTTATTGATAGCTCCTTTCACGATCTTCAATCAATCTCATCTCTAGCTCACGTTCCTGCTCACCTCACAAGGAAAAGATAAGACAAAGTGGAGGAAAAATAATTTGCACATTCATGCCTCCGTTGTGAATGTGTGCGCTGGAGCAGAGAGAAAGAGAGAGAGAGAGAGAGAGAGAGAGAGAGAGAGAGAGCTGTGTGCACCATGTGTGCGAGAGGGGAAGTGACAGAGAGAAATGAAGGCTCCTCTGTGGAGATGGAGACGGCGATAGAGCGGGCCAGGTTCCTCCAGGCTGCCGCGGACTCACAGACGGAAACCACAAGAGGCAAAACGACTCTGCGGCACTGACGCGGTGCCACCAGTGAGCAGGGCTCCACAGAAACACCGTGGAGGATCAAATGCCCTGAGAGAGAGAGGGTGAGAGAGAGACAGAGGGTGAGAGAGAGAGGGTGTGTTTCTGACCAGTTTTTGGGGTCGAAACGTAAGAACTGTGAACTTTTGGAACAAATCTGAGTAGATTTTCAGGACTAGAAGATGAGAAAAAGAGATCAGAAAGAACCAGAAACCCCCCCTCCCTCCTCTCTCTCTCTCTCTCTCTCTCTTCCTCTCTCTCTCCCATGATGAATCAGCTGTCACTCAGGCACAAGTCCAATCTACTGATAATGAGAAGTGCATCAACACCCTCTCGCCTCTCTTCCTCCTTCCTTCTCTCTCTATTTTTTTTTACTCACCAGCTCCATCATCCTTCCTCCTTTCTTCAGATCGCACACACACTCACACACGCACCAACACACAGGGAGTTGTATGTGCACTAACACTAAGTCATTCATCTCTCCCTCACTCATGTGTCTTATGATTCTCCTCCTCTACCCCTCTTCCTCCTTCCTTCTCCTCCTCCTCCTGGCAGATCTGAGCAGTCAGTGGTGGGACTGAGGCGAAGGAGAGAGGATGAAGCAGGAGTAGAGAACAGAGGAGCACAAAAACAGATCATTATACGGCAAATGAGCAAGAGGCCGCTGAGTGAATAACAAGGAAGGGATTACAAAGCGCAGGACTTAAAAAAAGAGGAGAGGGACGCCGTCTGAAGACTCTTTCTATCTGCTTTATCTCCCTCTTTCTTTTTTTTTTACCCTTCCTGTCACCCTCTCAGAGCCTCTCCCCTCCCAGGCTGTCTCCTCAGAGAAAGATGGCCCGCTCTGACCCATCCTCAGCTCATTTCCTTTCCTCTCTTCCCTCCATCTGAACAATTTCTCTTTCTTCTCGGCTCTCTGCTCGGGTTCATTCCAGGAGGTGAGGAGGAGGGGAAAGAGGGGGCTGACCTCCCTCCTGCTGCACCTCAACAACACACACACACACCTCCTGAAGGGCCTGAAGGGAGCAGACAGGGGAGCAGGAAACCGTCTGATGACTTTCACCCGCTCCACACTCTTTAACCCGGTCGACCGAAGCTCGATCCTGTGACCCGGACTCTCTGAGTCGGTGCAGGAGAAACCTGGGAATCATGTTTGGATTAAAGACGCCGCACTTCTACCTTCCAGGTGAGACCATTTTAACCAGAATTGCTGCTGGCAGTCATTTTACTTGTAATTAAATCCTCTTTTCTGGATGCGATTTATGTCTCGGGCACTTTTAACCTTTAAAACAAATGTTTTTGTTCCATCATGTTGCTTGTCGCCAAAGGAAGAACAAGTGCAAACACTTAACAGCGGATGTTACTTTCACTTTTATTCACGTTCATTTTCTCAGTCTGACTCATAACTAATATCCAGCTGCTTTCAACATAGAGAAACTCAGGATTTTGTGCTACAACTTAGGAAATGAGCCACCATACAGAAAGTAATCCTATTTTATCACATGATTCACATGCCTTTGATTTGTAGGACTGATGTCAGTATTTATTTATTTATAAGAAAGTAACGTTAATTTAAATTTAGACAGTCATTTTTTTTTTTTTTTTTGCTTTAAAGCTTTTCACCAAACAGCAGCAGCGTTTTTTTGCCAGGAGTGAACTGTTAACAACTGTGTGATGTGCAGGTGTCAGAGTGGAAGCAGGTGTGAGGTTACCTGAAAAAAGATGCTTAAACATGTCTGAGAGTTGAGTGTGGGAATTAAGCCGCAGGGAGGAGCAGCAGGAGGAGGAAGAGGAGGAGGAGGTCAGCGAAAATACAGCAGCCAGAGAGAGGATTAGAAATGACAAGTTTAGGAGAGGAAAGGAAAGGAAAGGAAAGGGAAGGGAAGGAAAGGAAAGGAAAGGAAAGGAAAGGCAAGGAAAGGAAAGGAAAGGAAAGGAAAGGAAAGGAAAGGAAAGGAAAGGAAAGGAAAGGAAAGGAAAGGAAAGGAAAGGAAGCTGGGTTTGTACAGACGTGTTTTCCTTCTGAACTCTAATTCAGATCTCTGACCTCCTTGTTGTCTTTGGTCAATGATTAAAATCCAGTCTGTGGTGGAAGGAGCCCAGAAGACAAGGGAAAGTGGGGGCTAATGGGGTTTGGGGGACAATTAAAGGGCGTGGGCCAGATTAAACAATGCTCTCTGCCTTGTGAATCTTTCATGCTGCTTTTTGAATTATACATCTGCTTTCATAAATGATTGAATCTGGGTGATTATGTGTTGCTTTGTCACTGTTTCCATATTTCTGCGTGCCGCCTGTGCTCATGTGAACGAGACAGGACGAAAGGAGAAGAAGAAGAAGTAGTAGAAGAAGAAGAAAATCTCACCAGGGAGCAACACTCCCCTCTTTCCCTCCCTCTTCTTTGGCTTTCATCCCCCTTTTTTCAGCTCCCCAGGTCTCATGTTGTGCGCTTGTGCATGAACTTGTGTGCGTGTGTGTAAATGGGTTTCTTGTCAAAGCTGGCACCTTTGTGTGTGGCCGTGTGCACCTGTTTATGCCAGTCTCTCTCTCTCTCTCTCTCTCTCTCTCTCTCTCTCTCTCTTTGTGTGTGTGTGTGTGTGTGTGTGTGTGTGAGCTCTCATCACTCACACATTTGAAGATGTCCCAGCCCCCCTCCTGGTCCTAACTGCCGTTGCTGTGGAGACTGTCAGCCACACGCTCGCTCCTCAATGATCATTTGACAATGTGGAGGGTGAGGGGGGACGGGTGTGTGCTTGTGTGTGTTTAGTGATTACGGTGTGATTAGTCAAGGTGTAAGAAGCACAGCTGAGTGAGACTGGATGAGGAATAAATATTGAAGGGAACAATAAAGGAAGCTAGTTGTGTGAGCCACATTTAGCTATTGTTACCCTGAGCACATTGTGACCTTAACATGACGCGATCACACAGAAAAGAAGAGGGTGGCATTTTGCTATCCTCTGCTCTCAGGACCCCCTGCAGAGATGAGCCACACGCACACACACACACACACACACACACACACACACACACACACACACACACACACACACACACACACACACACACACACATTACAGCAATTTCCTTTTTATTTTCAGAGGCTTGACAGAGGATTCCCACAATACTTTAAAACAAAACTTTATGCCATTTCAGGGAAACCAGCGTTCGGATCTCTGATACTAATAAATAAAACTAGACCTCAAACTTTATAGCACAAATGTTATGTGCTTTAGTGGCTTCATGAACAAAAGTAATGTGTTTTCAGTAAAGAAATATTAAAATGTAATGATCAACATGTGCCTTTTTTTAGCTTAAAAAAGCACAAATCTGGCTGCAATTTCTCTAAGTGGAAAGTAATTAATTTGTTGGACAGTGTTTTGATGCGGTATGTGATCATTTAGCATGTATTTACAGCAGAGGGTGGTAACTGAATGACTTCAAGGCTTTTAAAAGAATATTTATTGCCCTCAAAGCTTTTCACATGTCAAAATAAAACCACAGCTTCACTGTTTTTATTAGCATTTTTATGTGGTGGACTGACACAGCACAACATTTCTGTGCTTTGGTTGAGCAGAAGATAAAAGCTTCATGATTTTTAACTTTTCAGACAGGCTCAAAACTGAAACTGTGACACACATTTGCATCCAGACACTTACTCTCAGTTTCTACCCCAGTCTTTGCAAAAATAAACAAATAAACAAACAAATAAATAAATAAATAAATAAATAAATAAATAAATAAATAAATAAATAAATAAATAAATAAATATTAGGGAGTATGTGTGAACATCAGTTTTGAAGCATTCCTAAAGATTATCAATTATATTTGGATTCAGCATTTATAGCATTTTGCATGTAAGTCAAAACATTTATTGTTCAACTCCTCCTGCAGACTGAACCTTTTCTTTCAACATTTGAACAATCTTAGGAGACTTCCAGAAAGTTCAGATTTGTGGAGTGTGCAACTAATAGTTGTCTAGTCATCAGGTTGTCCTACCTGAGCTGTGGGAGTCTGCAGCTCCTCCAGAGTAATCTTGGGTCTCTTGGCTGCTTCTCAGATTAATGCTCTCTGTAACCCGCAATTAGTCAAAGACTTTTATTTTTGCGGGCCCACTTCCTGTGTTGCCCCAAACTCTGCCAGCTTATTTAAAGCCACGCCTCTAGCGTAGTTTAAAGATCCGGGGTTTTTTTCCCCCCTGTTGGATCAGATCCTCACCCGGATCTGAAGATGGCGAGCTAAAGGACTATGAACTTTATGATGTTGGAATTAATTTATTCTGAGGCGATTATCTTGTGTCTCATCATGTTGTTGTAATGGTTGTTTTTTTCCCCAAATCACGTAATATATATA
>CAEFZX010012385.1:0-42728 GCA_903066825.1 Alfaro cultratus | reverse complement strand
GAAGGCCTAACAAGAACACCGACATGCTGAAAAGGTTGTTGGTACTACCAGGGAGAGAACTAAAACATGCAGGATGCCGGCCCTCGAGGACCGACTTTGGGCACCCCTGCTTTAGGGGATTGTGGCTCCACATTGGGACAGGAGCTGACAAAGCTGACCACTAAGCGCTCTTTCTCCTTTGCAACTCATTGTATTGGAGCAGTTAGGCTTATGAATGAAACAAGCAAAATGAAGCAAGCAAAAAGCATGACAGAAATCATCAGCTCTCTGATAGCGGTCATCTTTCCTCCACTACATGGCCGAATAGCACCAATGGTCACACGTGTGTTCATGTGTTAACCTCTAGATTTCCGGTTTCCAATGTCCACACGCAAATTCAAAAAGAGAAAAAGAAAAAAAAAAGGAGAATTTGCAAATTTTCACCTTGGTCAGAGGTTTTATTATTAATTTTTGTGATGTTAAACAGAGTTTACCTGTAAATAAAAGGAAATCGCGTAAAAATCTACTTGGTGTGTCGGATATTCGGCTACGTGCGGATAAGGCCTAAAAAGTTGAAAGTTGAAAAGAGGGCACGCAAAGATAGGGCACCTTCCTGCCCGTGACCCTGATGGTCGTTTTTACAGCATTTAGGTTTTTATGAATGTCTGGTGTGAAGGAGTTCATCCTGCCAACATAAATCAGTAGAGGGCTTGAACAGTTGGGGGGGAGGGAATGGTGGGCATGCCTGCACCCCTCTCTCTCTCTGTGTGTCTCCTCCACATTCCTGTGTTACAGGAGCTGGCCAAGACCCCCTCCTGCTGCCGCTCCCCGCTCCGCCAGGAGGCCCACCCGTGCCCGCTGGATGCCAGCCTAAAGCCCATGTACTCGGGGAGCCAACACGCCACTAAGAGCTGTAAAACAAATGAGCTCTGTTTGGTTAATGTACACTGATTGACCTCTGCTGCCAGGCATTTGATGTCATGATTGTAATGACCGGCTTTCAGCCTGATCACTCATATACAATGTGACAGGCGCGAGGTGGCGTTTCAATTTGACTGAATGAGGGCTAATTAGAAGAGAATTCTAATAGCAGCCACGCCGATGTTTTTGAAATGCATATCCTGGCAACCACTGATGAAATAAGAGTGTTTGATTTTTTTTATCCCCCTCCACCCCACAAACATTTACAGAGCCTTACAAAATTGTTCATGAACCTAGGAATTTTCATCATTTGTCACGTTACAGCCAAAACCTCCATAGATGTTGGTGCGATAGACCAACAGGAAGTAGAGCAGAATTGTAAAGTGAAAGAAAAACGATACACTGACAATTTTTACAAATTAAAATTTTGTGTGGCAAGCATTTCTATTCATCCCCCTTTTACTTTGATACTCTGAAATAAAATCCAACGAAACCAACTCCCATATGTATATTCGCGTAATAATCTTGATGATGGCATGTGATGAAATCTAATGTTTATTGCTTGTTTCATAATTGTACGATGTTTTAATGGTGCAAAGCACTTTGAACTACCTTGTTGCTGAAATGTACTATACAAATAAATTTGGCTTGACTTCTGGCTAGAAATGGTCGTCTACCCAAACAGACGGGGGAGGTAAGGTGAGCGTTAGTCTGAGACAGAGCCAACAGGTTCATAGTAACTCTGGAGGAGCTGCGCCAATTCACAACTCGGACGAAAGAATGTGTTGACATGGCAACTATGAGTTTTGCACTTTACAAGTCTGTTTTTTATGGAAGAGTGACGAGCAGAAAGCCGTTCTTGAAAGATGGCCATAAGAAGTCCTGTTTAAAGTTCACCACAAGTCATGTAGTGGAGACATCAGCACTATAGCTCTGGTCAGATAAGACCAAAACTCAACTTTATAGCCAACATGGGAAGTGTTAGCCTGGGAAAAACTAGCCCCTTGTCCTATGCTGGACCCTCGACTACTAAGAAACAATTTCTTCCTGGAAGAGTGGCCTCGAATCGCTAACGTTTGCCCGTAGGTATGTAATGTGTCAGTTTGATTCTATGAGGTTTACCGGAAATTGCCTGAGCTGTAAACAACCATCCTTCACTGCAGAGAGAGAGAAGTGCCGAGCCAAATGAAATGGCTTTTAACGTTAATTCAATATTTGGAAGTGTGACCGACATGGACTGAACGGCTTTGTTCATTTCCTCCGCTGCCACTGCTAAAACTTTATGTAGACTACAATTGTAAAACAGCGCAGGAAACCAACGTCATCGTTCAAAACTTCTCCTTCTGTTCGCTGATTGGCTGTAATTCGACATGAGAAATTCACTTTGATGGGAGAAATCCCAGACGGAGCACTGAAGAGAGATGAGAATCAAGAGAGACTGCGTAGGAAGGCAGCGGTTATGTAAGGGAAACTGTATGTGTGGAGAAAAACAAACACTGCACATCATTCTGAAAATCACTGCAATCTCTCCTTGGTGCAACATGGTGGTGGTAGCATCATGCTGCAGGGATCTTTTCTGCAGGACAGAAAAAGGAAGCTGTTCAGAGTTGATTGGAAGACAGATGAAGATGAATACATCCTAAAAGAAACCCTGTTGGTGCTTAATAAAACAAGTTAAAAAAAGGTATGAAAATTTTTACAAGATACTTTATTATTCTCCCAAGAGACAAATGAATCAAATTCATTTTGTAATAGATGTGGTGTACAAATATTTGCCTGTTTGTGTCAATCCCAACTACACTGGAATATTCCCTCTTGATCCTGATGTTAAATAAAAAATAACGGAATGTTTTGTCACTTTTGATTAATCTGACTGTTATCTACTGAATCTTTTCCAGGCAGGACTGAGGCAGAGCTTGCTTTTTTTTATTATTTTTTATTAAACGCTTTGATAAAGGTTTAGACTTTTAAAAAAGATGGGGTTTTTTTTAAATGCTGTGAAAAATAAAGCAACAAATAGTTTTGATCTGAATCACTCAATGTCACAGAGAGAGTTAAAAGCCCCAATAAAAATCAGCCTTGACGTGTCCCGGCCCGCCCTTTGAAAAGCAGTTGCAGATCTTCTCGGTACACTTTTTTTTTTTAACAACATTTGACAGGCTTAGTTCTTCTAAGCACCTTGAAAGAGCTGCCGCAGAAACCGCTGCAGTTCTTTAGTCGATTCACAGTAATTTTGTTTCCTACTTCACAATAACTCATTGCAAGAGAGGTAGCAAAAAAACAACAAAAAAACCACAATCTATGTAAAGCAGACATTCAGGAGTGATAAATCGATCTTGTGCAGCTTCAAAACAAGTCCTCAGCAAGATTTATATAAGCATATAGGGTTCTGACTTTAGCAGTTACCTACTGGATGCTGAGTTACATAAGCCTCCATATGCTCAGAGTGTAGGACAATTCAATGCAGGTTATAAATAACGAAACCTGACGCACGGCTGCAGCCACTGTGATTTGGGCAACTTTTCACATGGGATGTCACAGTTCTGCAGTGGTAGCCCCACTGCTATTTCAGGCTCTGCCTCATTAGAACATCCATTGTGAGTGAACAAAATATATATATATAAAACAGGGTGTACAAAAGACATTTCATTAGGGAATGAAACGCTTAAAGAGAACGTTCTGTCTCTCAGCAATTGTGCGGTCTAAGCTAAAACATTCGCTAGGTTAATTTACAGATCCACTGCACGTGTGTTGACACCGTACGGTGGTAGACTGAGGCGGTTTGGGGTCCGTGTTGACAGGGACACACACACACACACACACACCCTAGTCTAGATGACTGCAATTACCCCACATCCACTGGCCCCCATCAGGGAGCCGTAGTGCGCATAAGTTTAAGAGCAACACGGTGAGCGACAGGGCGCCCGATTACAAATATATGTCTGAATTCTTGCATGAAACAGGACAGGATGGGGAAAAAAAACACAAAACAACAACAAAAAAAAGGTACATTATTGGATGTCTGCCTGTGTCTGTGTGTCAGAATGTGGTTGTGCATGCCTGTGGAGGCCCTCTCACACCACAGCGGCGGACTAATTTAGTTAGGGAATAGCTGGCTGTCCTTCAGGTGAATGGACGAAGATTGGTCTCAATATGAGATGTAATAAAACAAGCCCGTCGCTGGATATCACCGCACCTTCGGCTGTCCTTCACGTGTCTCGCCACCGAAAGACACATGCTGGCAAATATACTCACACATGCTGACACACACACACACACACACACACACACACACACGCTTCCACCGCTTGTGTGTGTTTGTGTGTGTGTGTGTCCACATTGGGTTATAAGGTTTGATGATTCAACCAAATAATATCAAGAATTTGTTTTTTCCTACTTTTTTGGTACTCGACATTTTTAAAGGCAAAAAATAATAATAATAGCTATAATAAAAATCATAGTTATTTTTTTTCTCTGTATTCTTTTAGCAGCTTGCCATTACAAGATGCTTCCCAAAATGCAGAGGAAAGAAAAATCAGTAGGGCCTTGCAATTTGCATTTCTAAAACATAGCTGCATAAGTCTAAATATGTAAATGAGAGTGCAGCAAATAAAAAAAAAAAGGTGATTGCAGGCCTTAACAAGCTGTCGAAGCCATCTGACTGACAGAAGGTAATTCAGTGTTTATGGTGGCAAAATATGTCGGTTGTTCCCAAGGAGCCAGGTCGGACATTTTGGAGCAAGTGTGGACCAAAAAAAATTGGAATGGAAGAGAGAGGAAGATGTTAATACATCACAGGAAGAAATCTGAATGACAGGAAAGACATAATAGAAGAGTTTACAATAAGCTGGCAAGAACATAAGTTTGTTCTGAATAGCTTATGCATTCCTCTACTGGAAGCCAGCAGGATCAACCAAGCTAACAAATTCATCAGAAAACAGTGAATCAGTTCTCCAGCAAACGGGACACAGATGATGATAATTTGTTCTTTAGTGTAAATCCATGTAAAGAGACTGGATTGGTTATCTAGATATTTAGCGCTCTCTCAGCCAAAGAACTGAGAGAATGCTATGCTAGCTAGCTTACAGCCATTTGGTGCTGATTGTCTGCTTCCCCAAGAGCAGAGATAAGGAAGACCATGAATGTTAGCTTCTGCATAGGGCTAAGTCAGTTTCCACTCTGCGTATTAATACATATAAGGATAAATTTGGTATTTGAACTATTAAAATAGGCATTTAGAAGAGTTTGTAGAGGCGGGGGAGTCTCAAGAATTGGTGGATTTTAGGTATTTTGTGAATACCAAGGGTTCACTGTTGTTCACGGAGGACGAGGAATGATTTTCAAGTCTTGTTAAAACTTGATGAATATATAATTGTGTCTTCGGCAATTGCGGAGTAAGAAAGTTAATCTTTCTGTAGAAAATAATAGAAATTAGCCTGGCATTGGAATATCCTTTTCCAAAGTCTAATAAGGATCAGAGTTGATCAAACAACAACATAAAACCTTCTGGGTGAAACACGATTGAGCTGCCTCTTGCTCTTACCACTTCCTCCCAGAAGCTGAAACTCCCTCGCCTCACCAGAGAGCCACAGTCACCACCACCTCCTCACTGACCGGCCCCTCAACCCCTCTCCGGGCTGGGCCTCCACTCCAAAACAAGAACCACAGCTCTTCCTCTAAATCCACAGAGACCCAATTACAGCGACTGCCGGCGAAATCACAAGAAGATGCAAAGTTACTTTGCTTTAATTGAGGATGTGTTTAACACTCTCCAGGGGCCGCTGCGGCCACATTATGAGTCTGATGAAACAGCGAAGCTCTTGCAGAGGGAGTTTAAAACATATATCTATGTGTGACAAAGGAGAAGAGCGCTCTGATCCGGGGGCTTGGATGCTTTAACGGCATCCAACTCAGAAATGTCACATCTCTGAAATAACACGAATAAAACAAATAGGTCTCTTACGAGTGTGAAAACATTTTGATTTGTGGAGAAGCAGCAGCGATTTAATGCGGTGGACATCAGAGAAGCGGCTTCTCTCCCAGGCAGCAGAGCTCGCCTTAATAGAGCCACATGTTAATTAGTATTGTAGTTAATCCCATATTAAAGAGACCCAAACTGTCAGGTCATATTATAAACAATCGGTCCTAACGTTCGTGCATGTGACATTTCGAGCTGCTATCACTTCTAGCAAAATGTTCCCTAGGTACTAATTGGCCTACTTTACGCCGTCTTTCTTTGAATTGCCACTTTCTTTATCATTTGGGGTATTAGCCTTGACAAGCATCATACCAGACGCACTAAAAGTGGAGATGATTTGTTTTTTTTTTAGTTAGTTTTATTTTTGTATAGGGACAGCAAAAAAATAAGAAAAAACACTGAAGTAAATGTTTTATACCAGCGAGTAATACTGTGAGATCTACCTTCATGGGATATTAAAAACAATTTGAAAGAAGAATAAAAGTTCAAACACGTAGCCGGCAGCAAAGTGAGTGTAACTTTTCTCTGGCTTGCATTATTTAAGATAGACTCCATCACTTTATCAATCTATCGATCTCTCGGCAGAAAGATGAAAATGGAAAAATAATGAGGCCGATGAATGCTGTGTAAAGAACATCAATGTGCAAAATTTAATTATCCGCGCTGGAAAAAAAAAAAAAAGAGGAGGAAAATGTGTCGGCTGTTTTCTAAAACAAAAAGAAAAGCGGGAAAGGGGAAAAAATAAAAAGGGAGCAGCTAATATTTTTTTCCCCCTCTCTGCATATTTTAATTACCAGATCAATCATAACCTACGTACTGCGGTACTGCAGAGAAAAGAAAATTGCAAGTCTAAATGAAAAACAATAGATTTGCTTTAAAGTCTTTGCTCTTTTGAAGTCTAAATTAAAATTTCAGGTACCTTTACCAGAGCCTTCTTTAGAAAGTTATGATATTTAATTAGCGTGTTTAGATTTTGCTGAAATTAAACTTCACAGCCGAGCATCATGTGAAATGAAGACTGGTATTCCCAGGCTGCAGCTGGCTGGGTGGGTGGGTGGGTGGGTGGGGGTAACACGCTGCAGATGAACGGAGGGAATTAAATCAGTTCAGCATGTGAGGGCTGTGTATCCTCTGACAGGAGCTCATGTTCCTGCGACTCGCGCTGCCACTGGCTCAATCGGAGGCCGACTCCTGGTGTTTCAGCCGAGTGGCTTTGCTCTCTCCGTAAAAGCCCGTTTCTCCGGCTCGGCTCCGATTCTCTCTGCACCTGAAAAATCAACCCTCCCCTCCGGCCCCCCCACTCGTTCCGCCTTTTCCCTTCCTCACGTGAGTCTTCCCTGATGTTTATTCCTCCTGGCGTGTCCTCGCCGGCACCGAGCCACCGATTTCACACTTTTTTTTTATTGGCTAATTTGCCTGTGCTCTTGCCAGCAGCTCAGACTTGAGCCAGGGGTTTCGGAGGATGTCGGAAACGGTGCTACGGCCTCTCTGCTGGTGTTGCTGCGAGAGCAGGTGACGGCTAGGACTTAAAAGCGTCTTCCAAGACGCTGGTGAGATCTGCCTGTCTCTTCTAGTGCCAGGAGGGGGAGGTTCTTTAAGAAGAGGAGCCTACCATCCAGCAGCGGGGCAGGCGTCCATCCTCAAACATGGCTAACATTTGCACAGCAGTGGCAGTCAGGCGTGACGTCTCTGAGGCTCTGAGGTTTGTGCTGTCAGGGCGGTAGAAATTAAACCTGGCACTGCAGAGCAGAATGTGCTGAAACTCATCAATTCCACATGGCTAGAGCGCCAAGTGCCTATTTATAACACCCCCCCATCTCCGACCCACCTCCTTATTTCTCCTTCTTCTTTACCTGGTGAGCATCCCTGGCTCTAAACACGCATCCGTAATGATGAATACGCCGGGGCGGGACGTTCCGACAGGGCATCAGTCAGGACAGGAAAACAAACACGCACACGCGCCCCGTCAGATCGGCACGCGGCAGAGGAGGGATAAGGCCGACGGAGGGAAAGGCTGATGGAAGGGTTTGGGGGGCGTCTCGCCGTGAAAAGCTGGAGACGGGATCGCAGCCATCAGTCACCTCGCCAGGAAACAAACAGGAGCAGTCAGATAGATTCAACTTGTACAAAAAGGCCCAACATGGAGCTGAAATATGGAGCCTGACTGGTGAAACACTGCCACCCATCTTCTGGGTTTGTTTATGCTGTCCTTTACTGAATTGATGGTATTTTAGGATTTTTTTTTTTAAGCAGGAGAGCTTTCATAAAACAGACTGATGGCTTTTTTTTCCTTCTAGAAATGTTCAGGTCATATTTATTTCATATTAAGAGGTTTTCAAATACTGCAGGTGGAAGAAGCAAAAAAAAAAAGGTGGAAGAAATCAAAACCTGTTTGTGGAAGACAAAGAAAGAACTGCAAGACTGACTTTCACTTTGACTTTGTGTTTATTTAAGCAATGTATGAATTAATTCAGACTTGTAGGCATCAACCACAGTTTTTAAAAAGATGGATTGTCTATTGGATGTAGCTAGAAGACCATCCTGAGTTGTTATGGGCTCAGAAAGAGTAAAGACTCCAACAATCTTCATCCAAAGTGATGAAATCGACTCACACTGGCAGCATTTTCATTACAAATGTGCGCAAAACTTTGTTGATATTACGAATAAAAATAAAGCCCCACAATTTTGCAATTTTGGTGCTTCCACTAAATAAGAAATGCAATTAAAATCACATGTGAATAAGTTTATTTCTGCAATAAGTCCTTAGATAACATGCTGCATTATGATCCTCAAACTACTATCCGTCATCTTCTACGTGATTTGCACCAGTGGCAACATTTGGTTGCCACTGGTGCAACCAAGTGGCAACTAAAGTTTTTATTTTTTAAAATAAAAACTATTTTATTTTTAGTTTTGTAAAATAAAGCTCCCTCTCCATTCATTTTCTATGGAACTTGTGCAACGAGGCAACAATCGCTCGCCATCCTCCAGCACAACCAACCGGTGAAATACGTGGGTGTGAAATTTCGAGCTCATCCATGTAGATGTTAACGCGTCGGCAAGCGACGCAACACAAGAAAGTTGAAAAATGTTCAACTTTCGTCACCGTTGGTGGCGTCATTATAGCGTTGGGCCACCACAGTTTACCGAAACGTTCGTCACAGTTTGCCTCTTGCTGTTGTTCGTCGCTCCCCGTAAAGTGTGAACTAGCTTTAGGTTAGGGTTAGGCATGTACTGGTAATGATTAGCTGTGGGGTAAAGGTCAAGCTATAGGAAGGAATTAAAACAGAGTGGAAGTCAATGCAAAGCCCTTGTAAAGATAGAAAGAAAAAAATTTGTGTGTGCAAATCTGAATGAGACTGGAAATGTCTGGGCAGATCAATTATTTGTCATCCTGGGCTTCATGGCGGACACAACTTCGTCCAGAACATATTGGATATTATATTTAACTTTGATTAACTTCAATGAATAGCGCATAAACCTTAAAGTAATGAGGGTGTATAAACAGTATATGAAAAGAAGTGCTTTAAGTGTGGGTCAAAGAAGCTTTGCTGCACTGAAGTGAAAAACCTCTGGAGAGGCAGGAGACGTAAGAGCCTCAAGGAAGGTATTATCTAATGTCCAATTACACTCCTACAAACCCCCTGCATCTCTCCCCCTCTGCTCCGTCTCTCTCTCTCCTCACTTCTGCCTTCCTGCCTCTCACCTTCATTCCCTACTTCTAGTATGAAGAGGACACAAGTGATAAACCTGGAGCAGAAAGCCAGTGGTTTACATGGCCCCAGAGCCCATTATGTTCCCCACAATAGGCTGGAGGCCCGGACGTGCTGTGAATTGGTAATGGCCAGGAGATCCTGGGCCTGGCCTGCTGCTCAATGAGCCTGACAGTCGAGCAGCAGACAGACATTAGAGATACTTCGTCAGCCCAGTGCGGAGCAGTCTAGTGGCAGCCGGGGGGGGGGGACGATGTGAGACTGGGAGTGACAGTGTGGATGGTGTCGTAAATGCCCCTTACATAAGGTAGGGCATGAATAATAACGCAAAGGGAGTATTCTGAGCCAATTCCAAGGTAGGGATCTGGTTTACTGCCACGGAATTACGAGTCTATAATATATGATGTACTGAGAAATCAACACTAGCTTGCCTTTTAAAACTGTATCAGACTGTATGAATGTGCTGCTCACTCATTCTGACACCACCTTCCCAAGTTAGCCATCCGCTCAGGCAATCTGTACCTAATAAGCCCAAGGTTTAGCCCGTGATGAAGATCTGTCTTCATTGAGCTGGAAAAGCTGTAGTGCCGCCAAGCATTTTTCCTAACGGTGCAGTCCCTCATCTATGAAAGTGCCATAGAGTCCCTCAGACAATTAGGCAGGGAAAAGCTTTATGACCGTTAGACTCACTCAGTGAGCGGCACTCTCACACCGCCAGCACTGCCAGGAGCGCTGGCTCGTGCAGAAAGGTAATTACGGAGCCTCTCATAATGACACGGAGGAAGCTTGCGTCATAACACCCACAGCCTTTTATCATGGCGCTGTAATTAATTATCATCCTTTACTCTTTGATTCATTCCACTATTCATAACATATTCATACATTCAAGAGAAATTATCATTTCCTTCAGGAATTAATCAAAAAAAGAGGAAGAACTGTTCGCCCCTCGATGGATCATCAAAGATGGAGCTTGTCTACCTCCTGGCATGGAAGACGAGCTCCGGGTGAGTCACTGTGGAAAAAGATCTCCAGCACGTGAACACAGACTCCTCCACACTGGTCAAATACTCTACATGAAGGTTCACAGAAGTTTGGAGATGCTTTTAATCATTAAGACAAAGATTTTTTGCTAAGTGCTACCAGGTTGCAGTGACATTGACACTGGAACAACATCGGAAGATTTAAAATGAGATATGTCAGTGTCAGTAAAATTCATGAAAATGAAACTGAGTGAAAGACAAAAAGTAGAAACTAAGACAAAGCTGTATTTTTATTTAGTTTTTTTGCAAAGGCGTGTTCTCTGTTTACCACACCGTTGCAGCTGCAAGCTAGGCTTTGATGGTTGCTACTTCACCATTTTGTACTTATTGCAACACAAAAGTGTGCAACCTTTGCACAAACAACTTTTGCACAAATCGTTGTGTCTTTGTTTTAAGTCACTTGAGATGTTATTTTACAAAATCTTCTGTCGTATGAACACACAGTGTGACGTCACCTCTGTGAACTAAAAATTATACGTATTCTAATGCTGGGACTTAGACCCACTGGTACACATATTCAATTGCAACTCAGTGAATTCATGGATCTAAACATTGTGAATATGACTTGCCAAAGTTCAAATTGAGCATCAGAATGGAGAAACGGGGTGTTAAGTTGCTTTGAATGTGCCTTGATTGTTGGTTCTGGACAGGCATTTCAGAAAACCACACACCATCATTGCTCATGTTTACAGAGAATGCTCCAAAAAAGAAGAAAAAAAACTCCAGTGAGTGGCAACCAAAATGACTAAAATGGCTCGTCAGTGTCAGAGAAGAATAAGCACTCTGGTTCAAGATGAAGGAAAGTTGACAGTACTCTGAATAAACACTTGTAGGTGCAAGGTATGCGAAATATGAACATGTCTTTGAAGGAGATGAGCGAAAGCAACAGAAGTCGACACAGATGCCACTCCTGTCAGTGAAGAACAGAAAACAGACACTACAATTTACACAGGATCCGTCGACTCGCCACGACTCAATTTCAGTAGAAACACCAAGATGATAGTATCAGAATTTGATATAAGCAACACGACAGCATGGATCCGAATGGCCTTGCACCAAAGGTTTAGGCTGTTGCTGATGCAGCAATGTGTGAAATATTTTCTCAGTAAACTTTGGGCCCTTTCGTACCAACCAACCTAACTAAAACTACACACATGGTCGGATCAAAATCAAACTGTTGATGCACGGTCACGTGGTTTTCAGATGTTCGCTTTCGCACAGACCTTTCATGGTCTACAAGTCACACAGAGCCTAGCTCCCCCTCCCGCCTCAATAACATCATGGTGTTTTGCAATGTGTGATTTACAACAGCATAACAAACAGCGACCATGGCAGAGATGAACCACTAGTAGGAGTTCACAAGTTTGGAGAAGGAGGAAATGATAATTGACGGGCTGGAAAATCTAATTTTACTTTTCACGTTATTGGAAAAAAAAAAAACGGACAGCGTCGGTGATCCGTTCTCCCTCTGCATCGGACCAGAACTGAGCAGGGAGAATTTAATATTTCAGTACTTCCCTCACATTGCTCCTCAAAATCTGCTCTCTGAGAGAAAAAAAACTGTGTCCTGACTATCTGTGCTACCTGACAATCCGTCCTACTTTGCGCAGACATTCAGAATGGCGGCTACTGGAAATTATGCTGTTTTCTACATAAATAAACACAATAGGTTTGCATGGAGAAGAGGGTGAAGAGGGTGAAAAGGGGAGACGACATGAGGCGGAGAACAAAATGATGCGATTTTCATCAACTGCGACAATGAGAACTGATTCCGGCAGTTCAGCTCGACCAAGCAGAGCCCTTTAGTCTACATGTGTGTCCCTTCAGGGCCACCCATCTACCCATCGTCTGAAGACATGATAAGGCACCATGTAATGAAGCTCAAATCAGCTCCATCTGCTTTCTTTCACATTAAAAATTTGAGATGCAGTAGAATGGAAAATTCACATCCATAGTCTACGAGGAATCCTTCTGACAGCATGTTAAATCTATGCCATGAGGGGGATCCATCCTGTTTGTTAGTGGACGTTAAATCTGTAACAGCACGTCAAACATTTTCAAAAATCAAAGGTCCAAAATTGGCTACAATTTTATCAGTGCAACTCCTACAAGTAGACACTTTTGTGAGTGTGAAATCTTAGAAACACAGATGAAACTACGCTGCCATTTTCTGATAAGTAATTTAGTTTTGAGGAGAAAAGAAAAGCTGCTGCATCTTCAAAATATCCCTCATGCTCTCAAAGAGAATGAGCAACAACTGCAAAAACAACAACAACATAAAAAACAATATCTAACCTCACACCATCCCTCCTCAACCTCAGGGGAAAGAATGGCACAGTTAGACTCATAAACAGGTGTCCACCGGCCCCCGGTTCGCTGTGCTTTAATAGCTGTTTGATGTTTTTGATGTCTAGTCAGCTCGATCGTACCTTGCTGCTTGATAATGAGGCCCAATAATGATTCCTGAGCTTAAGGGGTTAATGGTATGTAACCGGCAGAGCTGCTAATTACACGTTACAAACTATTTATCAGAATCTCCATCTGCGCAAGCACCGCAGCTCTCATTGTGCACGCTAAATTACTCCACGGATTATCATTGTAAAGCAAGTTTCAGTAATTAGGGAACCATACTGCTGTTTTCTTATTCTGAGAGCACCAAACGACATCAAGAGGAGAGGAGAAAAATAGAATGACTTGTTAATTTGGGCCCCGACGCTCCGGATGCGAGGAAGAATCTGCCTCGTTGGAAGAAACGCAAAAAGAAATCCGTCACTGTTCTTTCTTTTTCTTCAATCTGTCTCGACTAAAGGTTTATCCTGAGGGGAGTTTTTACCCGCCAAAGTGAGAGGGAGGTGTAAATTGCATTGAGAAACCCACAAAGTCTTTGGCGAGGCTGTTTGGTGAGCGTTCAGCGGGCAGAGAGAGAAGCCTGAGCTCAAGTTCCGCAAAACAGAGAGGTCTGCTGGGCGCCAGCTCTCCCGCGGTCGGTTATTTGAGAAATAACCGTCACATCCCTCGGCCCCAAAGGTGTGCCCAGGACCGCAGAGACATGTACCATCTCCACTTCCGCTCTGTAAATTTTTATTAAAATCACCTTCATTATAAGACAGTGTTCATTATAAAACCAAAAACGCCGGTCTCTCAGGGGCCCCGTGGATTAATAAGGACAGCGGTGTATTTTAAGCCGTAAACTCAGCTCCTCACTGTCCTTAATCTCCTTCCTACTTCACAAGGCCAAATTAACACCTCTCCTCAGCTCTGACGGGACCTCATTAGCAAACTTCCAGGGAAAGAAAAGAGGAGAGCGGAACGAAAAAGAGAGGAGAAGAAGGAGGGAAGCGACCAATGACAGCCACCAGCTCTGGGATTAACCCTTTCTCCTCCTCCAGCTCGGCGGAAAAACTAGGTCGGCAACGTGTTTCTAATCAGTCGCCTGGTTAGTGATAATTAGAAGGCAAGATTGAACGGGAGAAGAGAGAAAAAGTGGGTGGGGAACGCTGAAATAAAAAAAAAAAGGAAAGAAAGGGAACCTGTCATGTTGCGAACACTTCAAAGGAGCCGGCTTCTCCTTTAGAAGTGGCATGATGAGGGTCCAAATACCACCAGGCGCTCCTCTGGGCCTCCGAACCCAGGCTGAGGAGGAGGGGTTGACGGAGAAACGAGGACCCAGTTTGTTCTCGCACATATGTATCCACACACGCACACACACCTGTACGGCGCAGCTGCGGGGGAGCGTTAGCCTACTCCCAACCACGCAACCTGTCCAACTCCAGCCTCCTCTTCACACTCGCCCCCCTCGGCAGCAGCAGGTCGAGGTCCCAGCGCTCACGCTGAGGTCGTGCAGACTACTGCTGGGTAAAGTTCACAAGCCTCTGCAAGCTGTTTGACATTACCAATAAGGTCAAAGTGTATCAGAAAACACCAGAGGATTACAGTGTTGTGGTGCGCCATGCGGCAGGCGTCACCGCCCCAACCAAAAACTGTACGCGTCGTAAGACCTGAATGTTAAACGGCTCCTTCTCTGTCTTGGAATAATAAACGTGCACAAACAAATATGGTTTTCATGAAGTAACTTTAGATGCAGAACTTTGAATTTATCGTACATTTTCTATAATCTACTAGGGCTGAAACAATTATTTCAATAATCGATTCATTGTGATTAATCGTCAACTAATTTAGTATTCATTACCCAGAGTATACAGACTGAAAAAAGGGGCATTTGCTGAAAGAACAACACACTCAGAGCAATAACTAGGCCAAAACATACTTCTAACATATTTTGTTAAATATACTTCTAACATGTTGATGTTAGAAGTATTTTTTAGCTGCAGATGCATCCTTTGCAACAGCATAAACTACAAGAACGATGTGCTATTGCATTTTATGCGTGAAATATTTGTTTTGAAAAGAAATTGAACCGTTTGTTTATCTACATCTTTTAGCCAATTAATTGAATAATTGTCAGAATAATATTACCAAAGAAAAATCATCATGAAGCATGGTGGTGGTAGCGTCATGCTAAGGTTCTGTTTCACTGCCAGGGTTGTTGAGGTAGGTGAAATAATCCAGACGGAGGATTAGCTTCAACTCAAATCGACAACAAGTTAATTGAAACTTGGACACAATAAGGAATAATAACAATCACATCCAAACAGTTTTTATTGATATAATTGTCTTATATCATCTACCTTGTTTGGTCCTGACAGAAAATCTATGGAGTACGCTTAAAAGAGGGTCATAAACCAGGAAAACACTGAATCTACCAAAAAGATGCTACAATTTGACACCACAAAGTGTGTGGTTTGAATGCCTCAACCAAATGTCAGTGGCAGAATATGTATAGCTTACAGTTCAAACTTGTGCAATCTTTTCTTATTTTTAGGACCTGGTGAGGTTTGCTTTATTACCAGTCCGCATAGAAAAATTCAAGCTTAAAAAAAAAATCTAAAATGACTGATTGGTCCCAATGATAATTGTACAGGAACTTCTCATCTGTACAGTCTGCTACATGAGTGTGCTTCCTCAGCCTGCGAATGCACTTATCAAGTTACACAAGAGAGACCAAGAGGTATCCAGAGAGGCCTGCAGCAACACAGAAGATAAGGGGGGGAGGAATAAATAAAAATCATCGCTCATTATCAGCCATCTATTTTATCTACTATAAGGCATCTCTCAAATCCCAGTTGTCAGACATCAGTGGTGTTCAAATTAATCCTTTGGGTTCCCGTTTGCGCAATAAAGACATGGACGGCTTGATTCACATATTTCTGAAACTTTACAGTCGGGAGTAATTGAATTAGCACAGAAATCAGCCGCAGAGCCGTGGCTGGAGAGCGTGGCGTGGACCACGACGGCCGCCGCCCAGGAGCGCGGCTGCTCGGGCACAGTCAATTAGAAAGCATTAAAAAGGAGCTGCCAATAATCACTTCCAAGAGATCAGACCAGTCCATGCTGAGTGTTCTCATGTTTACAGATGATAGGGCTTTCAGGTTGGCACTGAGCGGGAGTTTAGAGGTGGTGGTGGGACGGAGGGGGGTTAGGAAACGAGACTGGAAACATATTTGCGGTATCATTTCCATAAGCCTCTGCTTTGCGGACCATAACGCGGCTCGCAAATGTGATTTATGACCTTGGTTTAATGGCTGGAGCACAGCCTTCGTAGGTATCAGATGACTTTTTCAATATGGCGACGTCAGAGGGGGGGCACAGCGAATGCACCATCTCAACAGGAAATGAGGGCTTGTCTCAGCCAAGAAAATATGAGAAGCCAGATATCTGATCATCTAATGGCAGATAGATGCTACTTCACTTTGACAGAAAAGGCATCAGTCAATACACACTAGATGAGCAGCAACACGCAAAGTATGCCATGGATTTCTCCCTCTATCTATCAAATCACTCGCTGAAGGAGCACCGCGGTCTGTTTCTGGTCAATGTTCGCACGGCGTCCAACAGGAGAGTCTCCTTCGACTGATATTTGTGGGACGGAAACGTTGGTAGTCGTCAATAACTACTACTTAGTGGTCTCTCGACTCTGCAGTGTGTGTAATCTAAGCAGAGACATGCGACTCACCTGCGCCTGGAAACTCTTGAGAACAGGTGCCACCATCTCCCGGACCTCCTATGCACACACACACACATGCACACAACACAAAAAAAGGAAACTCTGTCTCAGCAGATTTTACGGTGCAGATGCTCCACCTGTTCAGGAATCAGACTGGCCCCTGGGAGGCACAAACAGCTTGCTAAGAAAGTCTAAAACACCTCTAAGGTCCCGGCGATGTCTGTAGTTTGGTAGGGCGGAGGGTATTACTGGTAAAACTGGAAAGCGTTTGGGTGGGCATGTTAGAAAAGTGGGGCTTTCCAATAGCTTGATTTAGAGCTCAGAAATCCTGACTCGTGCAAGCTCTCGCAGCTGCAGGTACAGGGATTGTGCTGCCAGCGGTGACAGCCTGATCCCGTCTTAAACGCCTGTATTATACCGACAAGATTCCGGCTCCGCGCCGAGATAGACAGGCGATGCGGCAAATAGCCTCAGGGTTCATTTATAAAACATAAAAATATTCTCTTTGACTTCAGCCAAATGTCAATACATGATTATTTCAAAGAAAATTATGATGAAAAAGGACAAAATCATACCTGTACCATGCATAGATTTAGCTTTCGCTGAGCTTAGTTTAGGCAAGCCGGTTTTTTTGTTTGTTTCTTTTTCTCCTTAAGAAGTAAGATGGAACAAAAGTGACAAGTCTTACTGTAAGGCAGAGAAAACAAAAAGTTGATGAACAGATGGCGTCTCAGCAGGTGTGAGCACTGTATTCAGAACAATAATGACATTTTAGTTTGCCTAATGCAAAGTGACATTACAGTCAGCTGGGTTACCAGCTTCTGATCTGACAACTGACAAAACTAGCTGACACGTTGTTATTTTGCTTCAACAGAACCTCTTGCTTCAAGAACACCTGCGTAATAACAGCTCAATTCAGTATCTGAGCTCTTTGCCAAAATGTTTTAGTTTTTTATCTACTTTCAAACAAAGCATTTAGATGTAGGTTTGGTGCCCAAAGGAAAACATGGGGCTGAAAAGCAGCCAAAACCAAAATAAGGTCAGTATGGGATGCGTGAAGTAAATGAGTTATGCTAATATTCGTTTCTGATGACTGCATTATTCTCGACTGGTTGTCTTGACTACCAGCTTAGAAGCAATTTGATGTGATACAAGAGTGAAAAGTCTTTGGCATCTTCAGTTTTACTACAAGATGCCAATAAATGCTACACACTTTCAGTTTCAGAACTCGGCTGCTGTTAGCATTTGACATTGTTGTTCCTGTACGTCTAAGCTAACATTATCCCTGGGTAAAAAGGTGAGTTCTTCAGTCTTGATGTCCTGCTTTACCTATGTTTGAGACACAGCAAGCTAAAAGAGACTGCTAACTGGGCATGCTAGGTCTTAAAGTACTTCGAAGAAGCTTCCGCCATATTTAAAATGTTTATGACGCAGCATTTTTGCCACTCACCAGAACGAGGTGATTGCGAAAGAGTAACAGTAACATAAAACAACCGTGAAAATAAAAGCGAATGACTGTATTAGCTGCTCACAATTAGCTGTTAGCGGCAAACAATGAGCATGTCCCAGGAGCTCTAATTTGGTGTTAAAGGATTATTTCATTATTTGAATTAACAGGTAGTTCAGTGCCTAAAAACTTAAACTGAGCAAACCAGTACCAGAAACCACCACAGTATATTTTTGAAATCCTGCTATATGGTCCAGACGGACCTGGATTGATCTAAACTGCTTACAGAATTCTGACTTTTAATCTACTAAGATTCAAGCCTGAATTCTGACAAAAAAGTCAGAATTGTGTTTTTTATTTTTTTAATCAGTGGCCCTAATGCTCTTTAGTACACAGCCAATGAGGTCAACATTTACAGTGAAAGTCTGCTTATTCTATCTTCTAAAAGATCATCTTTTTTTGTGATTTAATTGTGAGTGAAGTCAAATTCAAAGGCTCCTATGTTGGTAGGAAAATGAAATGTTAAAGTTTTACTGAAAACTTTATAAGATAATAATAAAAAACTATTTTTTACCTACTTCTAACCAGAGCTTTCAAACTGATCATTAAAGTCTGGAAACACTCTACATTTTATGATAGCTGCATCTATTTTTTACTGTTTAAAAAAACAGATGTAATTTAATGAAATATGTGTGATGGTAGGTGTAGAAGGGATTTCATTTTCCCTTAGATTCAGGATAGTTTGCCACTTACTACAAATTCGCATTTGTTTCAGCTGAAGAAATTTCAAAAATACCCCCAATAGAAATCTGACATTAATGTTGGACCGGCTTCCAACGTCAATAATAATGGCCCCGATATTGAAAAAGATTCTAGATCGGGTATCTGCAACAATGTTTTGCATGTCTGACATGGTGGTCAACCTTTTGTTTTTGTCGGTTTCAGTTTCTCAATTACTTTACGTTGGCTGTTCTAATCCTAATTGCACCGACTGGACAAATTTACGTTGTTTTTACATGTTTGACCAACCTTGAGAAGCTGTTGATGTATTTATGTGTTCTGTACTGGTCAAATAAGTTTGCAATCCAGTACATTTGTGTCTGTTTTTAAAATAAGAACAATTTTAAGCCAAATCAGAAATGCTTTTCTGTTTTGGATCAGTATTGACCGATACTCGGATATCGGCATCGAAAGGGAAAAAGCTAGGTAACTTTTTCATTAACTGCTGCTTATGATTTGGAGTTAAATCGCATTTGTCAGTAATAGATGGAGGCTAATGCAAGGCCTCAGCATCCAAATCTTAATGTCAGGAGTTACTATTCGTGAAGTATCCGCGCTCCCAACATAGGGCTCTTTAATGCAGATTTTTCCAAAATTCGGAGATAATTCCCCATTGATAAGCACACACGGGGGCTTAAGTTGCACCACCTGAAGTAGGCAGCCGGTACCTGCTGAGGTGAAGATGAGGAAAATGACACATACTGGCTGAGATAATGGGGGGCAGGGTGCTAGACTCACCTCAGGGACATTTCTCTTGAACTCCCTGCTCAGCTCCACCAGGTGCTTGTGGGAATGTTCGCTCTCCTCCTGCCGACTGGCCAGCTCAGACGCGACAGAGTTCAGCTCCCTCTGCAAGAACACGAAAACAGAAAAGAGAGAAACGTTGAGGGGGGAGAAGAAGAAGAAGAAGAAGAGTGAAGAGGCGCCACGCTTTCACACTTTTTTTTTCTCTCTCTTTTTCCATTTTACGTGGCCTGCCGAAGCTCATCCGGCACACAGCTTAGAGAGGGTACATAAATAAAAACACACACTGTTGAATATTAACAATGTAATCCTTCATGATCTCACAGCAGTAATACTTACAGCTAGCCCTGGCCCATAAATAATTAAGCCAAAATAAATCCAATGCCTACAGTAGCAGAAGGCCTTTTAGATAATCAGTATTTGAAATAATCGATACACTTGCAACGGCTATAGAGCGCCAGTGAGCAAGTGGGACGAGAGGGAGGGGGCCAGAGACACACAGAGAGAGAGAGAGAGAGAGAGAGAGAGGGAGGGAGCAGGAGGACGAGTCACGTGTAGAGACCCAATAACCTGACAAACATCCTTACCAACACACAGCTTCCTCCTGAAATAAAACATTGTTTTATAAAATCAGCCAAGACCAGACTGTGGAAGGCACCAGGTTGGTTTTCTGTTGTAATTACCACGGCTTTTGAGTCTATTTCCAGTCTCTTTCCCATCCCCCCTCTCCCTCCAACCTGCACCAATCCTTATATTGATCCTGCATCGATTTCCAATACATGACAGCAGCCTCCATGGATTTAACCAAATGACCCTTCTGCCGCAGCAGCAGCAGCAGCAGTAGCAGCAGCAGTAGCAGCAGCAGCAGCCCTGATCACTATCCCATTAATGCTCCGGCACATTGCTTGTTTACATCTCTGTTTTATGGCAAATCGGAGCTCCACCCCGGCAACGCGTCTGATCCGCCATTCAAAGCCGTCTGCATGGCTGTTCCTTCATCAGAACCTCGCATTCATGCCGGACTCAGCTGCTCGGCACGCTGTCCACAAATCCGATATTATTGATCGGTCGTCCAATTCCTGGCCCTTTCAGCAAACAGACAAAAAAAAAGAAAAAAAAAGGAAAACAGATTCCAACTCTGCTTTTCTGTGCTGAAAGCAGGAATAGCAGACAACTGGATATTGGACCCCGGCTTCGTTCCGACGGCGATTATCAGTAATTGATGAGGAGCCTCTTTTGTAACTGCTTGGCTAAAATAGAAGAAAGTAGGGTAGGGGATTCAATTACCACTGCAAATTCATATATGACGCTGGGAAATTAAATTGACTGTGTTTTAATTAATCTGCAGTCTTAGTTAAAGGCGGTTTAATAAATCATCTCGCAAAGAAAAATAAGAGAAGGAAATGGAAGGATGAAACTTTTAACGGCGGGGCGGTGTGGGATGGGGGGAGCGCCTCGTGGGATGGCGAAAGCCTGCCGGTCAGAGAAGCAGCCGCTAATTGAAGGGCTGCCGGTTCAAGTCCCTGGACAGGCGGAGCAGACGACGGCTCAAGTGAAGATGAGTGAGGTGGCAAAAAGTAAGAAGTGCTGAAAAACTATTCTTCATGTTTGAAATAAACTCTACAGGCTTTTTTGTTGTCAGTGGTAGAAATTTATGGGCCCTTTGTACCAATAGAGTTAATTTAAATAACATTGATCTTATATGTAAAAAAATAAAAATACAGTAACAATATTGTAGGCTGCTTAATTTTTATATACTCAAATAAAATGTCACACGGACGTTGCCATATTGTTTGCAATGCATTCTGGGTAGATGATGAATGTTAGGTTGCTGTTTTTTCCAGCATTTTTAGTTTCTCTAAGAAAACAGGTATTTTGGAAAGAATATTTTAGTACTATAACATCTGGTCAATGTAAAAGGTGGTGGTCATGCACCTTAAGTTGTTTGCCAACTGACACAAAAATACAAGATGCTAGGTCCCACAGTGCTAGCTCCATACAGCACAAACAAGTAGTGCTCTTCCCCCTAAATGTGAATCACAGCGCACTAAAATAGCAGGCAATGCAGAGATGACACGAGGAAATGAAGATGAGGATGACCAAATGGAGAAAGAGGAAAGAAAATGCTGGTGTTGCTGCTTGGAAGAGCTCCAGTTAGCAACTCAAACAGTTTTACGGTTGACATCGGTATCACAAAAATGTTCTCAAACATATTTGAACAGTGTGCAAAGACTTGAAGATGCTCCATTGTCACTTTAAACATCCATTCATTATCTTCCAGTTTGTTTTGTTTTCCAGTTAGCTCCTGCTAACGGTGCTAGCTCTAACTGAAATAAAAAACAGTTGATTCCCAATCACGCATGTTTGTTTCAGCAGGTATCGTGTGCACAATGGCACATGGAAACTTTGAGGCAGCTTGCCTCAATTCAGACGTTTTGTGTTCTGTTTTTCAGCTCTGGCCCAGCTGCATATTTTAAGATGAGAGAAATCCAGTTAGGAGCATATTCAGCCGTTACATGGCATTGGTTTCATTAACTTCAAACCTGGTGAGTGCAAAATCTAAAATGCCTGGGATTGGTATCAGGTATTTTTCCACACAAAAACACAGTCATAGTCTTTTCAGGTTACCTAAAAATAGATCTCATGTAAATACAATTTACAAAAACACTTGCTGCACTTACGAATAAAAATAAACTTTTCTTGAAACTTGAAATCCGTTCGTCGGCTCCCATCGTCTGACGACGTTAACTTGACCAAATCAACTGAATATATGTAACATCTGGAATGAACTACAATTTCAGTTGTTTCTTTAACTTTAAAGTGAAACACTTCTTTAAATAGGATTTTGGAGAGTCAATACACCCATTTTGTGCTGCATGTAATATCAACATGGGAAAAAATAGATGTTCCATGACGGACTCATACAATGGTGGCAGGTACCAGTCAGGTTAAAAAACAGCCCTTGAAAGTTTGCGACTTCCTGAATTATCCCAGCCACATGTGACACTAAAACTCAAACATCTCATCTATCCAGATTAGTCATTAATCCTGCTTTGCAGTACATCTTTAAATTGGCCGCTTTGTACTTCATTTGCTGCTTTGGTTGCATTTGTGAAAATATGTTGGGCTCATCTCTCAGTTCTTCAACTATGACACGCAGGATTAGCATTCAGTAAGAGAATCCATTGGATCTTCACCTTTCCACTTCTTTCCCTGTGTTCTCACCTTTTCTCTACTGCACACAAGAGGAAAAACACGGACAACCTGAGCTGAGATGACATAAAGATGGTTCCTCACCTAGCTCTACAAAGAAAAGTGGTATTCAAAGCAGCAAAACAAAATGTAGCGACTAGAGTATCTTTATACATTTCCACAAAGTATCTCTCAAAATATTCTAACAAGCTGAGTGCTAGAACTGAAATGGAAAATTCAGCTGTGTGCCAGGGGTGTTTTTACTGCTCTTGAAGGGATATTGGGATATAAAACAGTGAGACACACAAAGTAGGTACTTGCAGGATCAGTCAGCTTTGGTCTTTCAGTGACTTTTACTGACAGGGAAAAAAATCGAGAATACCCGATTACCTGATTTATCCTGTAACAGAACTAATTCGTTCAAACATAAGTAGATTGGATCAATGTGTTGCATTAGGCTTCTTGGCTATAAAACTGAAAACGTGTAAATGAAATCATAATACCCAGAACTGTAAAGCTTAAATGTAGAAACTGTACAAACGGGCTGCAGTTCAGTGAAATAAGTCGGCAAAACAATAATCATGTTATGACAATCTAGGTTTATGTTAGACTTTTTCATTGTTTTTGACTAAAAAAAAACAATGAAAAATGTGAAACACAAAGTCTCAATTATCCGATATCATTTCTCAGGAAACCCCAAAAGCCCAAATAAATTACCAATTAACCACAGAGGATAACACCCCATCACACTATTGCATATTGTGCATGTCAACAGTGTAGACGGATGAACTGCCTTAGGCGAATGAACAACATCCCAGCATTGAACTTCCTAAGGACTGAATATTGTAGCATACACAATTTTATCCTTTGCTAAGCCAAGGTGTCATGGTTTGTTGTTTTTTTTTTGCAAGATGAAAAAGTTCTGTGGTGCGTCTTCAAAACTCTGAGATTCCAGATGTTTGGTACATATGACAGAGCAATAGCAATAATATCAGCTAAACACGCCCTCTTTTTGAGCAGAGGAATGACAAATTCTCTGAGTAGCTCCAACTGAAGGCAGCCTGACCTGTAGTCTGATTAAAGCAGATCAAAATGGTTTTACAATTTGACTGTGTGTAAGGCGTTGAATGTCCATCTCCAGATCACCATAAAAAATTTTCAACAAAATTCTAAGATCATGACAAGACAAGAATTTCAATTCAATTCAATTTATTTCTACAGCGCCAATTCACAACACAAGTCCTGTGAAGGCACAAGTCATTTCTGTTCAATCATACATCCATTCCAATTGATCCTACTAAACAAACTGTGTATTAAGTTCATTATTCAAATTAGCTAAAGAAAAATATCCTACTCCTTCCACCCAATTCACAATTACTATACAAAATGGCAAAGCATCAAAAGTGACACTCAGAATTGATAGATATGAAAGCAGAATAGACTTCCACAAAATGCCCTTCATCTCTTCACATTTGTACTGTGATCAAATGTTGATTGATTCTCAGACTGGGATTGAAAACAAACTCCCAAGCTGAACTCAATGTTAGTATTTTACTATTTTCCCCCCCCAAATAAATCAAGTCAGCAAAAAACAGTGGGTCTCTTCCAATTTAGAAGTGAAAACAGTTTTAAAATGACTGGTCACCGTCAACCTATTTCTCAATTGAACTCCTAATAAAGTATCCAAATACTTGGTTAGCCTAGTACCGTCACTGAAAACGGATTTTACCGCATGGGATAAGGCGACGGGACTTTATAAATTCCTGTTAGCCCTTTCACAGTCCATCTGGGATGAGCCTCTGGAGATTAGAGAGGGCTTTCTGAGCAGTGGGCAACCTCTGCAGGATTCAAACGGCCCCGGACCAGCTAATCTCACCAAGAGAAAAATTCCTCAAGAAATGATGTTGAGTGGATCTTTTTTTTTTTCCCCTTTCTTTTTGAACTGCTTAAGATATACCAGTAAGGTGGTTCTAAGTCTGCCGGTGCTTCTGTGGCCTCTGTGTGGAGCTGGTTTCAGCTCGGATGACAAGGATGCTGGATGCTCATGCAGTATGCAAGCCAAACAGTGCAATCATTGTAGCATGGTTATTCTGAAAGCATCCCCACAGTTTCTAGACCATTATGAGGGAGGGGAGCCTGGGCAACAGCCCATCAAATGAAACCTCCTGCCTGTCCTTCTGGAAAGAAGTGAGGCAGAACAGGCTGTTTGCTACTTTGGTTGTCTTGCTACGGCTGATGATGGGAGGAACTCCACAATATAGTGCTGCTGAAATAGTAATGCCGTCTCAGGAGGCGAAAGTACTAAGATTTTTCCTCTCCTCTATAATCAGATGCAATACATTTCAATCCACAACAAGAAGTAGACCTCTGATGAGATTCACTTATTTGCCTTCACTATGGAGAACTTCCCTTTTTTTTTTCTTTTTTTTTAACATTAAAGTCCAGATGCCTTCCTCAACTCCAAATCGAGGTGAGTTGCAGAAAGCCGGGCTTCTCAGAAATCGTTTGACAGGTTTTAAGAAGGACAACTGGGAGCAAATTTTAAGTGTGTGGCAGTCTGGTCAATACAGAGCCCCTGTCATTAAGCCTCTGCCAGTCAAACATCCAGCTATAATTGATGAGTTTCCTCTGGGGAGGGTGGAGCTGTCATAGGGACCGGAGGGGCAGGGACGAAAGATTACGAGCATGGAACAGGTCCTGTTGCGCTTGAGTCAATATGCCAGGGGAAAGCAATTTTAGAGACTCCTGACTCTGAAAACAAAGACCAAGAAAACAAGAAGATTATTGGGTTTTAAACGGATAGAGCAACAGTCTAAGTGGACCTGCGACTGAATGACATGTCAGAAGGAAATATGCTGTGACTCCGGGAGTTATTTGGCTTGGTTAAAAGAAAAGCAGCCAGAGATGAGCTGTCTTCTAAAGTTTAAGGTAGTATAGGCCTTGGATGGGAGCTCTAGCCTCGAGATCCTGAATCTATGTTTTATCTCATATTTGCAAGTATAAATGGGTTATACTGATGATGTCGACTTATACAGATATTTACAGTGTTTCTTTTGAAGAATTTGTGATACTCCGTCGAACATTTTGTAGGGTCCGCAAGAATACCGACTATGTGTTAGCCATCGACGATGATGAAGCTAGTGCTAAACTTAAAAGCTAACTTTTAATATGTCTGGACTTAACTCAGTCATCTCCAGCTCAAACTCTGAAACACTTTGATCAAACCTGAACTGGATAATATTACAACTGACTTTGGTTTGACAAGCTTAAAAGCTCATATATCCCCCAAAATATTGCTTAAATCTCCTTGTGTGAACCCAGTATCATGTGTCCTTTTATCGTCTGTGCTCAATGTATAATTATATACTTATATTCCTCCATTTTGTTTCTGGAAGTGTTGGCATCTAACACCAACTAACATGACATGAGCCAGTTAAGTATCTTAATCTTAGTAGAAATGCTGGACTTAACAAAACCCAGCAAAACAGATGTGACAATCGGTGCCAAAGAGGAGTTTTGGTTTAGCTAAAATGCAGCGCTCACTTATGTAGCAGCGGAACAGATATGACATTGATTCATTAAACCTAGTGCATCTTGATTACATCTGTACTCGTAAGCTATTTTCTGGCCTTTCTCAAAGACAAACCATAGAGGAAAATGTTGACAACTAGAGAGAGGGGGGTTGAGGGGAGAAAAAAAACTTTCCAGGTACTGCAAAAATTAGGTAGACTGAGTCTCTTTTGTGTAGAATAGGCATGGACAGCACAAATTAAAAGAGAAGGAGAAAAAAAACAGGAACGAGGAGGAGAGAGGGGAAAATGCAGATAGGGTATTATTTTTCTTTTTGTATCCCATTTAATTGCAATCATAGGCAGATGTCTGAAAGTGTGACAGCATCAGCAGAATTGCTGCTGAGAGCACAAAAATCTTTGTCTAAAAATAATCAGACATTCTGTGTGCTGCTGTTTGTTATAATGGTAATCGATGCTGGAGGCTTTGAATTCCATCAATTTATAGATCCACTCTGTTCTGCCTGGTGACTGAACTGCCTCACAACCCCCCCTGCACCCCCTCCCCCCACTCGTGCACACACCCATTCAATGGCTCACACTCTTGCACGCAAGGTCTCGCAACAAAAGAGCTCTTTGGTACACATGTGCTCTGACATCTGTACTCTGGGGGTCTGCAGCGAGGCAGTGAAGGGGTCGCTCTGTGATTAAGATAAGTGTAGTTTCCTTTCATACGCTGTTTATCGCCTCCCGTTCTCTGTGAGGCACAAGACTGCCTATGGCCACCTCAGATTAGCCCCACATCGCAGACGCCACATTCGAGAGGGTGCGCTGATCAATAAATCAAATCACCGCAATCAATAGTCCCAATCACTGCAGTCTAGTCTGGACTCAACATTATTATTGGCAACCCCCCCACCCCTGTCGCAGAGGAGAGGAGGCAGGAGTTTGGAGAGGGGAGAGCGGGAAAGGCGTATATTGGCGTCTGTCCATAGTAAAGATCCAAAATGGATTCTTATCTGGCCTCTTTCCACTGAGCAGCAGTTGAAGGCACAACAAATAGACTATTTCTATGCGTGCGAGTGTGTGTGCGTGCGCTCTCTGGACCGTCCAGAGGGAAAAGGGCGGGAGAAGCCTCTGACCTCTGTGACCCGGCACTGTGAACGCAATCGGAGTAAGCGGCTTTTGACAGGCACAACATTTGGGAGGTCTGCAGTCACCTGGCATCTCTCTCCACCTGTTTTTTTTTTTTTCTTCAAAGTGCAACAGATCTACTCTGCATCAGAACAGAGAAAGCTGTTTTAACTCACAGCAGCATCTGAGTACTGTCAGACCACACACACTCAGGACAAATCCTGAGTGCATTTCATCCCCAGATTTTGTCTCAAACAGACGCAAGTTTCAAAAGGATGGCACTCAACTTAAAAGTATCATGGAGCCACAGAATCACCGAGCAGAAATGATAGAAATATCTTAACAGTAAAGCAACCACTGAGGTGCTACGTACTGCTCTGCTAATGCTAACTAGCTAATGCCATTGAGAGGCCACACACATGACAAATAAAATCTGAAGTATAAGGTTTGGTTGTGGTGTGTGATGTGGAGCAACACGCCAAACTGATTTCTAGCGCCGTTCACCGGGTTTTTGTGTCAAAATATTTTAACTTACAAAAATTTGTAGGTGAAGTACAATTGGTGTTTACTCCCTCGCAGTTCAGTGCGACAATTATAAACTACGGGTGCACAATATATCGGCACCAACCTCGATATTGTCCGATATTAGTCTTTTTTAACATATCAACAGAGAAAATAAATGTATTCATTATGATCTTGTCAGTAATGTTGATAAATGCAGTCAGTGAGGAGAGTACATTTGCCCCGTATTACATATTCAACTATAAGCTGTTAGTCTTTGCAGATTCTCTCAGTTAGGAAGATACTGCAGATTAAGTCAAAGGTCACATGGATGGCTTTTTTTTTACAATTCAGTTCATTTTTATACCTTCCGAATTCAAAAATACTACATATTCCCAAATGGTTAATCACCCATATGTAATCGAAACAACACTCTTCAGGGTGGATGCTGTTACTGAATGAGGAAAACTCAAAGTTGGTCATTTTTAGTAATATGACAGATTAAAATACAGATATTGACGAAGCTATTCCAAAGGGAACAGTAGGAACTGCCTCTGTCGTCCAGCAAAAGAGAGCAAGAGAGAGCAAGACTTAAAACAGATACGATGACTGATCAGAGAAAATTTCCTTGCTTGAATATTTTTTAGATGTATTCTTTAGAATACCAACAGACATGTTAGATTTGGAAATGTTGACAACCTTTTGGAAATTTCAGATCTGTGAGACTGCTTGAGGATCTACATCCTCTAAACACACCCAGACTGCTGATTTTTTTTTTTTTTTTTTTGCTAGATCATAAAGGCAGTTTAAAATGTGAAATCACTGTCAAAGCAGGTCTTCAGGGTGTACATGTATTTTGGCTGTAAATACATTTACAAGTCCAAATCATTAAGCCACCACCCCCATGCAGTAAAAGCAAGAACAAAACTAAGACTAAAACAAATGTCCCCCCTATTAGAAAAAACCAAGCACAGTCTAAAAAGACTAGGCTCACATTTAGTTCTTCGCTGTGACACAAATGTTTGTTTCCCCACATGTTAGGCTGCTGTAGAGTCTGCACCTGTCCACTCTGCAACAATTACCGCTGGCTGCACTCTGCCGAAACATGTAGGCACCATGTAGGCTGTCAGGAATTACCTACAAAGCCGAAAAGAAATAAATCACATTTCACTCTGACACATCTCTCAACTCTGGACTGGAAAGTCTGCAAGAAAAAAATAAAATAAATAAATAAATAAAAAAAAGAAAATCACCCAAAAATAATTAATCCCCAGTCAGTCAGGCTGTCTTCAAACAGCATGCTAAATCTTACAAAAGGATGGAGAAGCGCGTGAGCGTTAAAATCATCAGCGAAAGGTGTGACTGGTGTTGTCAGCCATTATTCGTCATACCCTGCTTCATTCAGAGAGTTTTTGGCGCCTGATGCGCCGGAGCACAGCCTACTTGTCAACACTTCTCCCTCTTTAATTCTAACATGAGCACTTCAACTCGCAGACGCTCTTTTTTTTTTTTTTCTTTCTTTTTTTACTTCTTGCTAATGTAACGGTAGCGCATCTCCGTATGATCGGGGAGGCTCTTAATTTCATTTATTGTTGAGTCTTTTTTTATATATATAGTATCAAGAGATCTCAGGAAAGCATCTTATTACGGCACTTTCAAACAATCCTGTATCCGCGCCGGATCCCATGAATAACTTTAAATGTCCCCCCTATTAGAAACTTCAAATTACAATCTATGACTGAATGCTCCAAACGAAGCCCAATTACAGCACCTTATATCATCATTAAGTCCCACCATTGTTCTGCTGCTTTCAAACTGTGGTTACAATCAGGGTGTCTATTGTCACTGTGTGGTACATGCAGGGTGACTAATTACACAGTCCTATGATTCATTAGCAGGCTGGTGGGTTAGAACCTGGGAGAAGATTCGATAACTTCAGTCGGCCAAATGAGGGGAAGGTGATAGACGTTCAAGTCTCCAAAGTGAGGCGTGTTTTTTTTTCCCTTCTCTTTTGACAAAGGGACGCATTAAAAATTGAAACAGCAGTGACACTGTTGAGATGAACAAATAATAAATTGGGGACAAGGTTTGTTTTCCTGTTTTGTAAAGCTTTCAGTGTGGGGAAATAAAATGGGAGTAGTGCCCTGCAGGGAACGTATTCCTCTGAAGCTCCACCATCGAGGTTAGCTGCTGGGAGGACAGAAAGGCTCGGAAGGCGCGGCCGTCACCGTCGCCACGCTGGCCCACTTTCACCTGGAATGACGACGACGCAGCTAACCTGCGATTGTTTATTCTCTCTTAAGAAATGTCAATCTGTTCGCTCTCAGGTGTGCTGCTCTTCCTTCTTGTTTTTGTTGTTTCCCTCCCCACTCCTCACCCTCCACCCGCCTCCCCACGCACCCGGATTTCCCCTGTCGATTGCAGCGAGATCAAAGCGACGCCGCCGGAAGAATCTGAATATTTCAGGTGCAGAGAGAGGACTTGCATTTCACACCACCTGCGTGGCGCGCACAAACTGGTCCCTCCTCTTGCTCCGACTCACTTTGCTGGGCCCCCCCTGGGGGCCCCCGGCGACATAAACCGTGGCCACCTGTCTGAGAGAGAGAGAGAGAGAGTTGGGAGTGCTGCTCTATCCTCCCTCTCTCTGCGGCGCACTCTCGTTTTACTGCATTTGAACCAAAAATAAATGAATCTAAATAGAGTGAGGAGAGTGGGAATAAAACTGCTGCTTATATTAAAAGGGATAATTCAGAATTTCTGAAGTGAGGTTCTGGTAAAAGTTAATTTCTCACCTGCAGTACACAACTCTCTTTTGATACAGCAGTGCTGCTCAGTCAATTAGAATATCATCAGATTGATTTGTTTGTTTATGGTAATTTTATGGTCAAAACAATCGTCAGGAAGACTGCCAACTTGACAGTTGCGAGTCAAAAAGACCCTCTAACAAGGCAAAGGTCACTGCTGAAGTGGGGGCTTTATATATGCATGTTAACGGAAAGTCACGTGAATGAAGAAAGCGTGTTAAAATGTTTTACAAGCTGTGTAGGGAAGGTTGTGTGAGTTCCAGTGTGAAGTTTCCACAACTTACCATTTCAGTATAACTGTTCATGCGCACTGGTGGCCATGCTAACTAACTTTAGCATTCACAGCAGTCTCTGCTATCAGGAAGAAGCTGCAGCGTAGCAGAGAACAAGAGGCCGGGGTGCGAGCATGAGCACCAGCCTGATTGACAGCACTAAGACCCTCCTTCTGGCTCCGGTTGGTTGTTTGACCGAGCTGTGTATTTATTATTTAGCACTGGGAGGAGGCACAAGAGCTATTTTTTTCTGATGCTATATTGCCACAGAATAGGGAGTTTTAGCAAAAATGTAAAAGCAAACAAGATACATACAGCAGCTGTATGTAAAAATAAATGGACTCATTTTCCTGCAACACCCTTGAACATGATATCAGAGGTTGATTTTAACTTAGCTGGCTATACCTCCTTAGTACAATGGGTAGAGCAGACACCCATGTAGAGAGAAACAGTCCTCCATTTCCTTCCTGTCTTCTAATCTATCAAATTAAGACCATTAGTCCCTAAAAGAAACTACAACAGAAGAACCCATAAAGCCTCATATCTCAAACCTTTTGAGTTTTTTATTCATACAGAAACCTGAGTATTGTGCTGAAATGAGATAAGAGATTGTGAGACATGTTCTCATTTGAAACATAGTTGAATATTTATGTCACTGTCTGTCAGAGCCATTCATTTTATGTTCCATTTTATCACTCCATAGACATTAAATGGGCATTTCTGTTTAGCCCTGACACCTTCTTGGCATTGCTTAAATGGCTTCATGTTCTCTCTGTATAGATTATACCATTTTTGTCTTGGACAAAGCAACTGAAGAAGCTATTGCTGCAACTTAGTTTTATGCAATGTGTTTTTCATCCCATTGATTTTACTACTGACTCAGTTCTTACATGTTTAGATGTGTTTCAATCCTTTGGATGAATGTGCTAAAGGAGCTACTAATGAAATTAACCCTCTACTTTTTCTTTGTCATAGTCAGTCATTTTGGTAGATAGCTGGTCACACCTATTAAAAATGAAGTTCTCATTTCCACTGTTACCACCTGAATGCTCAGAATGAGGGATTAATGTTTTGATGCAATCGACTGTGTGCTGTTGCTACATCCTTGTTCAGGAAGAGATTTCTGAACAGTCAGTGTCAAAATGCAATTGTGATTTCTTTAAAGGAGATGTTTTATGTGTTCTTCAGCCGCATAGTGCCATGTTATATAACAACCAAGTAACTATGTTACCTTCAGTTGTTATAAAAATGCTGTATATATCAAATATGACTTAAAAGAAATTTGACTTCATAATTCAACACTTTGAAATTGGGCCTCTGTCTCTGTTAAAACTCTTCCTCTTTCTGAAACTCCAACTTCAGGAAGTCATCACAGCATGGCTCCTCTATTAACCCTTTAACGTTTTTACCAGCGTTGCACTGAGAAGTAGCTCCTATCATGAGCTCAGCAGATGCTCAGTTCCACCAGGTGTTTGCTAATTGCTGCTGGCTAGTCTGAAGGAGCTGAGTGGGGGAGTCATGGGAAAGGGCTGCTCTGTGAAACAGAAACTCTGAAGCTTGTAGACTGCTCAATGAGGAGGAGCTTCATCCTCAAAGGCGATGTTGTCCACCCAGGTGTTTTGCACAGCTGGATGGTTGCCATGGAGATTAAGGTATTTTTTTCCAAACATTCATGAAAGAAGCATGGTAACACTCCAGGAATGTTTTTGATGAGGGAATAACATTAAAACACGATGTAAAACTCAAAAAAGTTGAATTATACATCACAATACTGTCCTTGGGCAGTATTATTAAGTAAGTAAGAGTTTTTAGCGGCAATAGAAACCCTCGAAGATCTGGAAGACGTTCATTGCCAGAGAACCAAAGCAGGAACTTGAACAATCAGTTTATACCTGAATCTCGTTACGGTCTGCCCTGTTGTGCAACAGACGGCAGCTGCCTCTCCAAGATTCAATGATGGGTTTGGTCAAGAGGATCACCGGGATTATTTCTTGCCGTAAAAGAGCTCATGTTTCTGAGTAGGTCTATGAGATGATTCTCATCACATCATCAGGGCCCCCACTTCTGACCCAAAGCAAATAAAAAGTTTCCCTGATGTCTGCACAAGCCTCGCCAGCTTGATGCAGTCGCTCTCCTCAAGGGGCCGTGTTCCCTGACATGTGTGCCTGTGTAAGCATTTGTGACAGCCAATGTGTACGTGCATGTGTGCAGACGTGGGATCGAGTGGCAAGAGCGGTGGGGTGGCGAGGAGGGTTCGGCGGGGGATACAGTCGGGGGCGTGGAGAGTGTTCCACACTACCAGTTACCAGCTATGTCTCTCAAAAGGGCCGTAAAGTCCTTACAGCAAATTCCTTACATTCATCTGTGTCAGAGCGCTCGGCACACATTAGGCGTTTACACGGGAGGAAACACAATCTATTTGATGCTACACTGCCCACACGTCCTGAGCCCTCCTCCCCACAATGGAGATTCACACTGTTTAACTTCCATTTCATATTCCAAACAGGCAGGCAGACAGGCGAGGCAGGCGGGCGAGGCAGGGAACGGACTCCATCTTGATGGAAATCAGAATTTCAATATTTGACCAAACGTAATCCAAAGACCCTGGCGTTATCAATCCCTAATTGATTTCCACAGTTTCTCCATATGCAAAAAGGCGAAGTGACAGACATCGGTCTTTAGTCATATTCTTCTCTGATACCGCTTCGTTTTTTTTCTGTTTTTTTTTTTTTCTTTAATATCGGAGGTGCTTATGAGAACAAGCGGAGGTTAATCTGGGAAGCAGGTCGGAGCCCGTCGGCTCTTTGTAAATGTCAGCTGGGAGATCAAGGCCTCGCTTATTACAGCACTAAACCAACAAGGCTGGCTGCACCTAGACAGATGTGCGATTTGGAGGTGTCTCCCCTCCCACATCTCACACACACACACTCCACATGGCCGCTACGGATCAACCCCATCACGCAAAACCTTATTAATCAATCGATTTATCGCCATAAATCAGGCCAGGCTTTGATTGTATCAGCAAGTCGTATAATCAATCAATTAGCCAGGGCCTAGCAACCCAATTTGCCTAAAGAAAGATGAATGCTCCCCCACATCATCCATTTGCCTGTCCATTTACCCATCAAACCCAGCTCCTGTTGACTCCCCAAGCCCAACGTGCATCCCTCTATTGATTCCTGCAGATTAAACTTGCAAAAGAATCAAAGGACAGTTATCTGACTGGGGAGAATTTCAGCTTTCATTTGTAGGGGAGTATCGCCTTGGCCGTCTTATGATGGTGTTGCCTCATTCCATCAAAAACAACAAAGCATAAACACTGCAATCCCGAAGCAAAACCCGGCAAAGGTAATGCTTATGAGCTGCAACACCCACTCAAAGAAAAATGGAGCACAACGGGACGTATTATGGATTATTACTAGGTACCCTAGCGAGGTTTACGTGATGCAGAAAGAAAGGAGGAAACAGCTGGGTGAACAAACTCTAGAGAAGAAAAAAAACATATGTGTAATGACATTTTTGTTTCATATTTTATCCCAGCAGTGAATTCCAATCCATGCTGTGACACCAGCCGCTCTGGTCCAGTGCTTCCCATCTGCAATTCGGTGTCAGGACGTCTCCCAGGACGGCCCGGAAAACTTTGGGGACAACAGGAAGCGACAGGAGCAAGTGGAGCACGACAGAGTGGGCTGCTCGGAGGCTCGGCGCGCTTCTCCCATGGCAGCGGAGTTGGGAAAACTGACGTGAAGAGGAAACAACACAGGGGGCTCCCCGGGGAGAGAATCTGTGCTGGGATTAGAGGCCCCAGCAGACCCGGTTCTGCTTCACATGCTCAGAACCTTCTGAGTTGAAGCCGGGGGGAGAGGGGGAGGAAGGGGAGCCTCAGAGCTATGTGTGTGTGGGGGGGGGGGGGCTTTACAGTTCTGCCCAATCTCCCCAAGCCTCACCATGTAATTAGAGATAAAGACAGAGGGCTCAGCTGCTCAACCTCAATTCTCCCTGCTTCACACAAGGCTGCCACCCATAGACCCCAGAGGAGACCCCAGAGGAGACCCCAGAGGAGACCCCGGGAGACAACCACTGCACCGACACCTGTTGCCGGCTCCAAACTGGTCAATCACAAACTAGACACACTAAAACCCACAGTGTGTTTAGTGGGATATCAAGTGAACAAGCGAGTTGCTGCATCAACATCCAAAACGACACTGTGATTTTACCATTTTCCTCACATCATTGGCATTGAAGTGGCTTGTATTGTGGAAGCTCTCAGGTATACAATAAGTGGAGTAAATAAGTAATTTTTCTTCATTTCCAAAACCTCATCCAGGCAAGGGGAAAAATATTAGAGCATATAGTGGAGGGGGAACTCTCGACTATATTCAAGAAACACAAAATTATACTACAGAGGGATCCATTATTCATCTCAGATACATTTTTCATTTAAGAGTGGGCTGGATATGAGCAATGATGAATGCATCGCCCAGGATGCAATTTGTATGTAAAATAACAGAAGATTACAGAATATGTTTTAAGTGCAAATGCAGTTTGTTGCCACCTAAGTAGAAAATGCATTCCAACGAAAAAGGAATAAGACCTGGGCAAACATGATGCAGCTTCATAAAAATCACTTAGCCCAAAGCTAGGGCCTTCCGCTGTCCTCAGAACGGGTCACAATGAGAGAGGCTCAAGTGATGAATGAGCCCAGTAGAGTAATGTGAGCTAGGCTTGGAATGATGTTTGAAACATGTGCAATGAGCTAGCCAAATACCTAAAACAAGTCTCCACTAGCTCAGATTCCTCAAATATCCATACCCTTATTAAACTAATTATTAGATGCAGACTTGCAACAAGACATCATTCCTGATTCTTGACCTGCATGTCAGAAATGCTCAAATCTGACCAGTGATTCACTTACTACAGAGTCATGAAGTTAGTAAGTGAAGAACAAACAAAGTTACTAATAGTCTGTATGAGAAGAAGAAGTGCAGAGATGCAATGTGACAGACTGAAAGAGAGAGACAGCAAGACTTCTAGGAGATAACAGGAAGGCTGATTAGAGCATTTCATAAAAGCTGCTTTATTTTATGGTTTTCAGCATCTAACCTCTGTCTGACATAAAACATGCTGGTTTTAGAAATCTTGGCAGTATACGTGTATCTCAGGATGTAAGGATGTATGTAAGGAGTTACATTAGTTTAGAGGATGCAAAAAGAGACTGCAATCAATGCTAGCAATACTAGCTAGCTAGGTATCATTAATTTCCAATGTAAGACGCTAAAGAGAATTTGAAATAAAAACACAGTTTGCTTTAAGGTAAAGTAATTTTATTCCTACCGCACATTTTCAGCAACAAAGTGCTTTACATGAGTTAGAGGAAATACAAACAAAATAAAAAGTTTAAAGCTAAATGTTAATCTAAGGTGATGAGTAGTTTCTCTGGATTCTAAGTTTGTTCTAATTCCTGCTCTGGGTTGAGTGAAGTATAAAATTAAATGTTTCTGTTCTGGTTTACTAAGCAGAACAACAATAAGTACAGCAGGAGTTTTTCTGTATAAACTAATAGGATTTTCTCAGGATCTTTTAAATTCAAACTATTTTTTTTTAAAATGCACCAACTCAATGGAAGTAATTACATTTTAACAAATTAATTTTTATAATATGGACATATTCTTTCTATCAAAAAGAAACAGAAATAAGAAACGATTACAGAGGGATACGATGTTACTAAATAAAAAAAAAAGAAGAAAAAAACAGTTATACATGAAATAATTAATTAATTTGGACATCTGTTTGCAGTTTTGTTGTTGATTGATTGAATGTGAACCATTCCGTCAGTCGCAGTTAACATGTGCTGTTCATTGGTAAATACTGCTTCAGGGTTTAAGAAACTCAACTTGTTAGCAAGTTTGACATTAGTATTTGGGGCTGTTGCTAAGCTAGCTGAAACTAGAGAAAAACCTAAAGTCACCCATTCACGTACATATTCACATTATTATAAATCAACTTAGCGTTCAGTAATCAGAAGCAAGGAGACTTTGACATATGGGTGCAGAAATCCCAACAGTCTGTTTGAAATGATTGAAAGAAGCTACAGTGGGCCTTCCTGTTTGCTGCTGTTTTAGGACATCTTCAGAGTAATGGGGGACTCATTTTAGCTTCTCATTAAGAAAGCAAATAACACTGAAGATTTTAGATGTTTTGAAATTGCAACTATTTAAACTATTGCTATACTTTGATCCAACTGGTCTATGCCTATTGCAAATTAATGCGCTAAAAATAAGTTTAATAGCTAATAAATAATACCCTCCAAAATTCCTTTTCATATTGCACGGTTAGACGTAGTCTGTGTATAAGTGCACACAAGCATAGGAGAGTGTTTCACTGCCTGCCAGGCATCCACATGTTCCTCTCAGGACTCGCTCTCTCCTCATCAGCTTCACTCGCTGCACACCGTTTCAACCGAGTGCATCTAAAAGAAACACAAAGAGCCTTCCCCTGCACTCACTGTACAAAGATTGAATGCAGCCCCTCTAACGCAAGACAAGCCCACCACAGAGCATGTAATACAGCTCATTACTGGGCACACAGGGTGTAAAGGGCTGCGATGGGGAAGAGACAAGTACAACGGCGAGAGAACGAGGGGGAGACCCCCTTATGCCAACGTCTCCATCTTTTTTCACAAGTAACTGTGCTCTAAAACCAACTTCAATAACTAAAGCAACCCCATTGATTTCTTCTTTTTTTGTTTTGCAGGTTGTGAAAAGTAAGGATTATAATGGTGGAGGAAAAGAGAGGAAAACCAAAAAAAAGGGCTGTTTGAGTAAAACTACTCCAGAGGCAACAAAAACTTGGACATGTTCAGCGTGATGACCAGAACTCAGAGCTTAATTTGACTCTTAGCTCGCAACTGACCATCCGCCGTCTCCTAACAGAACGGACTTTATCCTTAACCCCTTAACTGTCACCCTAAAAACACTTATATGCAAGTCAAGGGATCATGAGGACGCCTGTGTCATGACATTTAGGGCAAGAAATATGTGGAATATAAAAGCACAAAAAGTGAGAGACATATGGGGAAGTAGGGATTGGAGGGTGGGATGGAAAAAGTTCTTGACTTTTCCAGTTATATGAGTGTTTTTTGTCTTTTTTGGTGTTTTGCTTTAGTTAGCTTTGTTTGAGTTTTTTCTTATCTTTTCTTCTTCTATGCGAATGTGCTTTTCCTTTACCTTTCTTTGTAATGTATCAAAATGTGGATGCTTATTATGAAAATGAATTTAAAATTAAAAAAAAAATAACGCTCCTCAACCTCTTGTAGTCCTGCTGTCATCTACAGAAATATACCAGTCAGAAACAACCAGACAGTACCAAAAGGCGTGTCTTAGTGCCGTCAATCACCCTCATGTACCCGCCGCTCAGACTGCCTCTCTTAACCTCTGCTATGCTACAGCTTATCCCTGTCAGCAGAGTCTGTCATGACTGCTAAGGCTGGTTAGCCTGGCTAATGATAATGGCAGATAAACTGTTTTCTTGGACCCATAAGTTGTCTATACGCCATTGGCACATTTAGCATCGCATACACAAGGGTAATTGACAGTGCCAACACCTTCCTCAAACACCCAACACTGATTGGTTGTATTTCTACAAACAGCAAAAGCAGCTCAATCTTTTCACAGATTATATGTATCACACCAAACTGTCACAACATGGTAAAAAAGCAACATATTTTTGTAAAAGTTACATACTATAGCTTTAAGGGGTTGAACTGGCTGTGTAAATGCACATAAGCGTGGTTCTTGGATCAGGTTGTGTGTGCTGATGAACGGTTGGGTACCGTTTGAGGCAGCCAACGGAAACTGGTATTAAAAGGAAAAGGAGACCGGCGAGTCGGCTAATCCCCCCACCGTACTCAGCCTCATGAACCTTTCTTAACCTCAAGGCAATCCCATGACCCGAGGCAAAGCATTATACACATTAAAAAGACATGAACCTTTGAGCATCGGAGCTTCAAGCCCAATCAATGGGGCCACAGGTGCAAATGTTTAGACGCACTTCCGATGGAATGCCCCGTTCTCGCAGGAGTACTGACGGACTTGTTTCTCTGTGTTTTCATGTTAATGTCAGCAATAATGAAGACTTGCAGCAGAAGAAACAATATGAAAAAAAAATAAAATGCTAGAGCTGAAGACAGCTTTTTAGAGGTGGGCTGGAAACCTCACAGGGGAGCTGGGAAAGAGGGCAGGATGAGAGGAAGTCTGTCAACTTCTCCTTGTCGGCTCCTGTTTTCGCTCGCTTCAGACTGAGGGGAGCAAATGGGCCTAATTCACACCGGCTATGTGCGATTGTCTGCTGCTGTCGAGCAGTGTGAGCAGGAATTAGATCTATGGTTTGTAGCCCTTCATCCCTTCCCAGACAGACTTGTTCCGGCTCAGAGGCGCTGCCTAATCCGCACCTCTCTCCCGCTTGCACTCCCGGAAAATGACTTCACACAGCTGCCTCAAACACCCAACGCAGCAATTCTCGTCTGACTGAACTCCCATCCCTCTAAAAAAAAAAGAAAAAAAAGCAGACCTCCCATAGCTCATTTAACATACCAATTTCTCCCCATAAAGTCCACACTGCCCCCTTTACCCACACCGCTTATAATAGGAGATGAAAACAGGGAAAACAACAGGAGTCCCACTTGATTCAAGGGGTGTTTTTTTCCCTTCCAACCCAGAACCAAAGTGGTTGGATTTCAAAGGTACATGTAGATGTGGACAAATTTGTTGAGGCCCCTGGTATGTCTATTAAAACGGAGAAATTAAGAAATACTTGGTTTATACGTTGACACAGCACCGCTGCCTGGAAACTGCTGGTATTTACGGATGCATTTAGATCGAACTGCCAAGACACCAAGAGTCAGCGGTAATCGTCACACCAGACCACAAGGTGGTGCTGTGATTTTAGTATGTCATCGAACATGCCTTAGTTTCCTTCTCACCATTTTCCAAAATGTTGGTACTCCCAAAAAAAATCTACTGGTGTATATCTGAACATCTAAGCCTCTGAAAAGAGAGGTATCTTCACGGGTCATCATGTCTCCACAGCAACCATTAGGCTATATCTACATGCTAACCAGTAGTTAGGCTGGTGATTGGTTAAGTTGTTAACAAGGCCAAAAAAAAAACTCCCCAAAACATTGTAACATTCAATCATAAAGATGAGTTTCTTAAAGATCAAGTTTTTCCTACCCTCACAGCCACTGTTATGTATGATGGAGGATCAGTGATGGTGTGGGCCTGTTCCTGTCACGATGTGAAAGAGTCAGAAAGACAGCTGCATCATTTTGAGATGACATCCCCCTGCACAAAGAGACTTACAAACATAAGTCTCTGTGCAGGTCTATGTGAGGATATATCATACATCCCTGGTTTTTACATAAGAAACATTACAGGAGAATAAGTGCTGCACTGCATTGTATGCACATTATTTCTTAAGTGGATTGTTTTCCCCAGCTGAATAAATGTCATTGAATGAAAGGTAAATGTCAAATAATGCCACTGCAATACAAGATGATTTTATATTTTGAAATCTGTTACACCAGGGGTGCCGGCAGGTTGCTCTGTGTCTGCATACAACACTGTAAAAAAGGCAAAAGGTGGCTGAGTTGCGTCACCCACTGGTATCTGGGCTCTTCAGGCCCTCTCCAGGAGGCCGAGAGGACGAGACGTGAATCAGACTGAATGGCGATTCAGAGCGAGGACTCTGGGAACACAAAGTTACGTACGTTCTCACATGAAGACAAACAGGTTTTGGCCAGGTGGTTTCTCCTCGTACACAATCATCCTGCAGAGGCAAGGCTGCCAGAGTGTTTCTCCCAGGCAGAGCGGCCCACTTGGGTCACCCTGGAGAATGCCTGAGCCACTCAGACAAACACTTCAGTCTGGAGGACAGGAAACACTGAGAGGTCCTTCTTCTAAACCAGACTTTACCTAAGGTCTTTCATCGGTTTTTATGAATGTTGCACCAAGCAGTCTCTGCAATGATGAGGTGTACTGAAGAGTTATGTCCTTTGACAAAGCTGCCATTATGAAATTTGCTGCTGCAGGACAAAAAAAAAAAAAAAGCAAGGTGATTTTCACTCTCTTTGAATGTGGAACGCTACATTAAGGCTACAGTGCCTAAAACGTGTTTGTGCTCTTATAGATTTTCTGTTTTTGCTTTTTAGTCACACTTGAATGTTTCAGATCAAATAATTTTTAACAATAGTCAATGATAATTTGAGTAAATACTCAATGCTTTTTTTCATTATTTTCTTTTGGGGCGGGGGGACATGGAGGGATATATGATATCCAAACCAACCTCACTTCATGTTGAAAGGCCTAATAAATGTTTGGTCATTCCTTAGAGAGGCAACAAAGATGGTAGCAGTCACTGCCAGGGAAAAACGTCTTTTTGCCACTATGGGGAAATTTTGACTGACTCTTCTTTGCAGAATTGATTTAATTCAGCCACACTTCAGCATGAAAAACATTTAGATTTTGCTTAATATCATGTCACAGAATCTCAGGACACTGGGTTTAGGACACTGACTAGGCTCTACGCCATGTAGAGTTGGACTTGTCAGTGGACCACTGCCCTGCTGTTTAAAGCGAGAGGGATTGTTTTATACACTCAACCTTCCTTTAGGATTTTGTAGACGAAAGCAGAACTCAAGATTCTAACAATTACAACAAATTGTCTCTATTCTGAAGTAACATGGCAGACCCTGACCCTCCCACTACCATAATTGTGTTTTGTTGGAGGTATGATGTTCTTTTTCAGGGGAAAAAAAGTCACACCTTCCAAAAGTTTCACTTTTCTTCCATAACTCCATTGAATGTTGTTCCAAAGGTCTTTGGGGATCATGAAGGTCTCGCTTTGCCAAATACGCAACAGGCTTTTGTGGGGTTAGTTTCCCATTTTTTTCTCTTCCTGATTGTTAGATGATGAACTCTGACCTTTACAAAAGACAAATGAGACCTGCAGTGCTTAAAATGTTGTGAGTTCTTTTGGGGCCCACCAGATGAGTTGTTGATGTGCTCTTGGAGTAATTTTGGTAGACTTGCCTCCCTTAGGAAGGTTCACAGCTGTCCCACATTTCTCTGTTTGTAGGTACCGTCTCTCACTGTGGCTCACTGTAGAGTCCCAAAGCCGTAACATTTGCTCCATACATTTTTCCACACTTAAAAGTCAATCATGTCTCGAAATTTATTTACATTAGTTACCAATGTATAGCTCATCGAAATCTTTTAGACAGATTTTAAGTCACACCTTCCAAAAGTTTCACTTTTCTTCCATAAACTCCAATTAATGATTCTACAAGTATGATATTATTTAGGCCTGAGTTTGGCATGAGAAATGTAATGTGGCTTTTGTGATGTCACATGGGGTCAGGTTGGTTTGGACAGTCTCTTTTCCCTCAAAGTGGAACTAAACTATTTACATGTAACATAACCCGAGCCCCAATAAAATTCAGAGAAATGCAACTTAGCGATTTAACTTTTTTTTCACTATATTTGCCGACTTTTCATACGCTTCTAGCAACTTAAAAAAAAAAAAAAAAAAAAAAAAAAAAAAAGAGTGCCTAGTGAAAAAACCCAAAAATTTTTCCTGTGGTTGGGGGCACAAC